>MJUU01017497.1:33953-88350 GCA_002080025.1 Modiolus philippinarum | reverse complement strand
CCCCCCGGTAGAAGTTAAGAAACATTTAGTACATTGCACAATAGTTATTTTGATTCTGTATTACGTAATATATTTTGATATCAATTGAAAATTAAATCAAAACAAATAATGACTGTAATTCGATTCAAACACAGAAGTCACCAAAATGATCCCTCCAATCATTATCCAAGCATTACTAAGAGATCCATATTCACCCCTTTTTAAAAATGGTGAATAAAAGGATATGGAGTAAATGCACACAAGACAAAGTCTCTACAAATACATGGTAAAGGAACAACGCTTTTATTGTTGTTCTTCATCTTGAAGTCACTATGAGGCTTTTAACAATGAGCTTTGCTCATACCTCATAGTAAGTTCAAGACGGCCCCTAGCACCTAGTCGTGATTGGTCATGGGTGCGGGATTGTCAAAAACATCAATTAAACTTGCAAAGTGTTCTTACAATCACTGTCATCCTTTGCCAGACAAAAGCACTGGTGTCTTAAGATAGTGGACGATTACAACATATAGACAAACACAGGGCACTCATCAAGTCGAATGTAAGAAAACTTGGGGTAATAAAATAGTGAGATGTCGGCACTTAAAACAGGTGGTCTGGATTACATTTGAAAGTATGAATAGTATATCCATATGAGAAATTCTCTCATGCACAAGTACACCATAACTGAAAAATATAGAGAGCATACATCTCTCGCACAGGAAATCTTTTTTCATAAAAATTTTAAACATTTATGATTAACTTATTGTGTTTCTGGCTACTCAGGGTTATCAATTTGATTGCATTAGGAAAAATGTTGTAATACTCCATTAACATAGTAGAATCTATGTATAGCTATTCAAAAACCCATTTAATAAACGATAAACGATATATTTATATACATGTAGCTATTCAAAGAAATGGATTAATTACATCATAAAATATTTAATAGATACTTAAAGTAACATCCTTAATCACTGATATATACAATTGAATATATATATCTCTTATACATATATTTTATACGTTCTATAAAGTATTTTCATCTATTGGTATTTTCATATCCCTGCATGTCTATTGCCCGATGAGGTCTATTGCTCAGTGCGGTCTGTTGACCGATGGAATCTATTGACCGGTGCGGTCTATTGACCGATGGAGTCTATTGACCGATGACGTCTATTGACCACTTAGATCTATTGCCCGATGAGGTCTATTGACCTATGAGGTCTATAGCCCGGTGAGGTCTATTGACCGATGAGGTCTTTTGCCCGGTGAAGTCTAGTGTCTTACATTTGAACTTTCTGTAACCCAGTCACATGTATGACAACAATAACATTGCACAGCGATAAAAATAAAAACAATGGCAGCAAAATGGACAATATATATTTTACCACTGTATTTTAATAGTATTTGGATATATGAAGCCTTGTATAACAGTTTGTACGACCATCTGCACATTTTTTAGATAAGAATTATACAATTTGTAGAAAATCGTGAAATAAAATAAATAACTGCCCAGTTTTTCATTTATCAAAATTATCAACATTAAAAAATATCTTTCAACATATTCTTAAATAAATTCTTTTTATTGTGAAAACGTATGCACTTCATAAATCTGCTATAAAACTAGAAAGTATTAAAACAGACAAACTCTTCGTATGTTAAAATCATTGTTCTGCAAAATGTGTTTAATATATAATATGAAATGAACTGATAAAACTAGAATCTCAGTTCTTCCAAGAACAATTGAGAGGTCGGTCCAATTAATTCAGGCCATCTATATATTGATATGAGGGCTTTGCGTTGAACAAATATGTGTAGGTGATATGAGTTATTGCTAAAAAACTTTGAACTTTGATATGAGACATTGCTATTGGATGTATTCAAAAACAGTAATAGATAGCAGATAAAAATGCTTGAGAAAATGTGTGCCCTGTTACGATATACATTTGAAGCAAAGGAAAAGGTGATTAAACCAACAATTTGGAACCTATGGACCAAAAACTGATTTTCGACAATCGATTTCCGGTTTTCTTTTGCTTGTCGCTAAATACCATTATAGTAACAATAATGTATTAAATACAAAAAGTACAGAAAGAGGTTTCCTTCAAAATCAGGTCAATATCAAAGTATCATGGACAAAACCTTCATTTTACGTCAATGTATATTGATACATGTACATAGTAAAGGTATATATATAGTGTCTTAGTTTAATCGGTTAATCTGAAACTAGAGCATTATGGCACAACTTCCGGAAAGACCTATCAATTGTTCTTCGAACAATTGACATACTAGTTTAAGATATAAGTTGTTCATTTTCCGAAATGAAATTTACATTTTTGTCTGTAAATAGATAAAGAGATTTGGCTATTGTTATTTTTTCTTTTCTTTAACTAGTCAGTGTATTAACCTGATCTGTTACGAATAAAAGAACAAACTGACTTCATTATCCGGCGAACATGTTGGAAATAGATCTGAACCAAAAGTATGTACCCGTTATATATCATTGGAATCAAGCTTACTTTCAATCCGCTAGATTCCCTACAAGATCTGGTTTGCATGTGTCCAATGTTAAAATAAGTTCCCTGTTTTCGGCTATGTTGAGTGACGGGTGCAGACGGGTCTGCACCAAAGCAACAAAACTTTGTCAGCAATTGCGTTATTGAGCAGAAATCGCAAATGTTCTTTGGAACCTGTTGTCTTGTTTTCTCACTGCAATGTCTTTATAATTTGGCATATATATTAAGATGTACTACAATTCCAAGAAATGAGTGGTCTTTGAGAGTTTCGGAAAACTTGCTTAAACTTTCCCCATCTTAAAACGCAGTGGTGAAAATGTAATCGCTGAAATATATTTCAACCACGATGTCATGTAAAATGTAAATGTTAATCTAGGAAATTGATGTTTAAATAAAAATGTCAGAATTACCTTATTTCAAATTCCATTTTCAATTACAACCGGGTGTTGCGTGGATTCCAAATTTAGGCCATCCTAAATTAATTCTATGTTTAACGTCAACCTAAAACCTCGAAAGCTACGAGGGAGGGAGGGACAAATAAAACAAACAAAAATTTCAAACAAAACATTTGCGTTGCAATTTTCTTTTACTAATTTCAATGCATAAATATGCTTTTATTTAGTACAGATTTCACATTTTTGTATTAAATTCTTGACTACCATATAACATTGCATTTCACTTTCGTTTGCAAGTTTTCACCAGTTTCATACCCAACTGCTCAATTAATGACAGACTGTGACCAAAACTTGTGGACATTATGAAATTTTTGTTTGTTTTTATTTTCAAGAATTTTTAAAACCCTATGAGGGCGGATGACGTTAAACATAGAATTAATTTAGGACGGCCTTATGACTTTAATGTCAAACCACCCGATTGCACTTGCTCCTCTTCCCCATTCAATTATAGTCCGACTGGGCACGTTATAACTGGTGGCCTAGATATTGTAGAAAACCTCAAACTACGAGATAACCTCTCAAAAGGTACCAATTCCGTGAACCCAAGAACATCACTTGGAGGGACAACTTCAAGATTTTGATGGATGCAGTCGAGGACTTTGATAGGAAGTGTGCAAAGAAAGAGAAAGATGACGTTGATTCATTGTCCGACTGGATCATGTCCATAAGTCATTAATTATGAAGTGCATACGGCGGTTGAAAAAAACAATGAAGGCTTGAAATCTCAGTATATTTGAAGATCTCGTTGTGGATCCCAGTCTGACCAACCTTCTTTTTTTTAAGGTCGTTGTCCCTGCAGACAAAGCTTCTAACAACAACCTGTTGTGTAAGAAACACTATCTCAACTGCCTTGTGAAGGAGAAGGGCATCTACAGTACATCTGTAAACCCTAGTTATAAATACCCCTACTACAATACCGAGGGACGAGACTGTTAAAAATCACAATTCAGTTTTAGCATACTTTTGCATCTGAGCCGATGATGAAAATAAGGAACTCCCTTAAATCTATAGGGTACCCCCTCCTCACTACTTGGTTGACCGCAGTCAAAGAAGGCCTGAAAAATGACTGTGACAAAGCTTACTGTACAAGCGGCGTGAATCAAATTCTAAAAAAATCCAAAAAGTCTCCTTGGAGAGCTATCCTCAACCAGTCTTACCAGTTGCCATAGCATTCAAACTTCTGATTTTTTCTACTCTTTATACAGTCCTGCAACACAACAAACTGAAAACAGTAATGCATCTTTTTTTGGCAGTAGGGAAAGACAAAATTAATGAAAGGAAGATAACAGGAAACACTTACAATGGACGAACATTACAATCACATGTCACAATCAACCAGGGAACTGCACAAGAAAAACAATAAAATGACAAAAGACAAACATAGATAACGATAGGAACTCGGGATAGCCTGACATGGTACCGGCACTGGCAACAGCCAGTGGTAGGGTTAAAGCGGTTGATGGGTACCCAAACCTCCCCTTTCTCTATCCCGTTTCCCTATAGTATAATAAACATACAAGTAAAACCCAATACAGGTAGACCACTAACTCAAAGACCACAATCTTGAAAAGGAAAGAATAGACAAAACGTAATTTAGAAAGATGGGTCGAGAAATGCTCGCCGCTAAACTGCCGGCGAGCTCAAGGAGCCTAGTCTGCTGGTAAAACACTGTCACACTACAGAATAATAATCAAGTTCAAAACTTCCCGAAGGGTTTGGTAAAGAATCATCGTGGATTTCAGTAGACATCGGCAGTATCAGTGAGAGGCCAGTATAATTGTAAAATCTTCAGGTCATTGGATCCCAAAGCCAATTTAACGGAATCATGAAGAATATCCGGTCAATATCTCCTTTTACGTAAAGAATGTAAGTAACGTGCCAGTTTTTCTGGATTTTTTATCATTTTTTGACATCTTTTAACAACCTTTCCGTAAAAACGAGGGTGAGAAATGCCTTTAGTAATAAGCTGTTTCCGGGTCGCATTATACCTTGATACCAAATGTTCATATCTTCTATAAAACTTCCTAAATGTGTTTATCAATCTATGAAATCTGTAACCTTGTTGTAATAGTTTGGATATGATAGTTAGGTTACGTTCATTTAAGTCGTCAAGAGTAGATCAGACGCGTGCGAATCGTACCAGTTGAGATATATACACCCCGTATGATGGTTCTGCAGGAACGTTGCCATCAAGAAAAGGGAAATTAGTAATAGTGAAATCAAAAATCAAACATATTTTGGTAAAGAACCACACTGATTCAATTAAGAAGTACACTGAGACTGACGTAATCAAAATGTTAAAAATTTTGATCGACAATATTTTTGTGGAATTCGGATGTCGCGTTATTCAACAGACAAAAGATTTCCTATGGGAACTGACAGTGTGCCACTCTAAGCTGAGCTTTTTCTTTACTCGTATGATGCCAAGTTTTTAAAGGGCTTACACAAAGAAAACAAAAACATATAGCCTAGTCCTTTAATCTCAGCTTCCGCTACTTAGACCATGTACTTTCTCTTAATAATCCAAAATTTAAAGAATACTTTCATCAGATCTATTCCAAAGAACGTGAAATTAAAGAAACAACTGACACACCTACCTCGGCTTTCTACTTAGATTTTTTGTTGTATATTGACGAAGATGGACGTTTAAAATTAAAGTATCTAACAAGCGTGATGATTTTAATTTCGTAATTGTGAACTTTCCTTCTCTTAGCAGCAGTATACCAACCTCTCCTGCCTATAGAGTGTATATTTCACAGTTGATTCGTTACTGTCGAACACGTAGCTTGTGTAGTGCAAAATAGAGCAAAACACTGTCCCAAAAGCTTCTTCATCAGCGATTTATTCAGCCTACGTGACCATAACATCATTGAAGGATATGACGTGTCTACCAGTGTCCCAAATAAAAGACGACTTCCTAAGGTGAATATGTTTTTGAAATTGGACTCATCTTTTTATGGATCACAGACATATTGTTTTTGTTTATGGGGTCTGCCATTGATGTGTCGTCTGTTCACATGGAAGCAAAAATGGGCAAAATACAGCTAGACTCGGTTTTTCTCAGCAAAACCATAGGGAACATAGGTGTTATGGACTTGATCTACAATGTCTTGGTTTGCAGAGGAAAACTATTTCCCTCACGAGTTTACTCTTCAGAAACTAATTGGATGCAGAGATTTGTATGTATTTCTAACAGCAGACTCAAATTTTCTTTAGGAAAGTATAGTTTAGTTCAGCAAACCTAGATTTCCTAACATCAAAACTGGTTTTTGCGAAAGAAAATTGAATTTTTCTTATTCGATGCTGAGTTATGTATGTATATCTGTGAGAAAAATGTAGGACAGGCTAGTTTAGTCCTAGAAATCCTGATTTTTGTCTTCCGAGACTTCCCCGTCAACATATCTTATCTAATTACAAGTAAGCCACAGTGGATTGCTGATCACATTGTCAAACTGCGCTATAAAATTGCTGTAACATTTTTCTTCATATGCCCCTTTTTGACTTACATTTTAGAAAATGAAGTGGTTTGTGCCATTTCCCTTTCATTAAAGCAATGAAAGGATATGAAGTAAATGCACAGTTCCAAGAAAAATTCTATACAAATACATGGTGACTTCAAGATGAAAACAACATTGTTCCCTTGCTTTGTTTTAACATGTATGTCAGAGATCATGTGCATTTACTCCGTATCCTATAATTTTAGATACAGATTGGAGTTTCTCTCTCCTGCGGTATCGAATCCGTGATAAAAAGATACCCCGTGCCATGATATTAGCTCTCAATATTTCAGTTATGATGCATCATACTTTCAAATTGTGGCATTTTACATTTGGTAACTTCGATTTTTTTTCTCTCGCCATCTGCAATGATTTTAATATGCCATCTTTTTTTTTAATAGACCGAGTGCACTGTGATTGGTTAAATGTTGTGATTGTCTTCTTGAATAGCGTTTTTGTAGGACAACGATGGAAAGTGTTTTAAGATTAATTTGGTTCTTAATTGGTTTTGTCTCAGGGTTTGAAAATGACAATAACCAATCAGTTACCTAACAGATCTTTCAAAACATATGCCTCACTGGCCGTGTGACGGGTGCTGTATATAGAGCAGGGCATGCTTACCCTTCCGGAGCACCTGATTTCACTCTGTTTTTTGAGAGTTCAAACTGTTAGTGCTTTAGTTTTTTGTGTTTTATATGTAGTGGTTGTGTGTTTTGTGGGCATGTAGTGTCTTTGGTCTTCCGTCTCCTGGTGTTCTTGATTTTGCCTTGTCTCTGGACTTTGATTTATGTAATCTTGCGCTTTGTTCGTTCGGTATTCTACTGCCGTTGTTTTGCTAGTCGTTTTTTTTCAGTTGTTTGCGATCCGGCATCCATGAATACAAGAAAAGATACACGGACGTAGCATTGTTCGACATTAAGCAATTATTTCCCCACAAGGCAATGGCCGTCATGATGTCACTATGAGTTATCAACAAAGCCAGTTTTTGTAGTCTTAATGGTTATTTCAAGATGAAGAACGCCATTGAAAGCTCTCCATTGCATTTTTAACCATGTATTTGTAGAGAGTTTGCCTTATGTGTAATTACTTCATATCCTTTCGTTTTTCAGTGTAACACAAAGGTATGGAACAACGCATTTATTTTTTTTTATCTTCAAGCTGGATTCATCATCTCTTCAAATTCAATCACCGATATGTTTTGTTCCATCACAAACTTTGTGGACACCTCTTCTCTTACATCAAGATTGCATCCAAAGAAACCAGGACTAAAGTTTTAATTTTTGCCATCCCACCTCGAGGAAATGGGACAAAAAGTCTTTGGGTGTTTGAACATTTTGGACAGTATATTTTGATTAATATTTCATTGAGTTTGGAAAATTTAACATAGTTGACGGTATAATCTTGATTGATTATGTCGACAGATTTGAGGTAGAAATTGCTGTTTTTGTGCAACAAAAGACTAAAGGGGGTAAAATGGGCAAGCTATTATGTTTTTGAAGAGATATTGATGCATTTCTTTTCCTGTTTGTTTCTTAAAATATGTTCCAATAAAAGAATAAAAGTAATCTGAACCATTTCAAAATAAGATGCCAAAAGGACCCACCAGTTTCGCAAATAGGGGCACAGAGTTTAAATTTGGGGTTTTTGTAAGCCCGTATGTCGGTGTTCGTTTTCCGTCCGTCTTTCACTTTTTAAAAAGTCTTACCCTCTGAAACCATTTAGATAATTTTAAGCAAGCATAGTTTGAGGAATTACCCGGGTATTTTGTTTAAAAAATATGTCCATTGATCAAATACTATAGGGCCGTACATACATTTAAATCGCGTACATTTCGATTTTTTTTCGGGGGGGGGGGGTCAAAAACTTTTACATATTTAAAAACTATGCTGGTGATAAAACGATCAACATTATCAGATATACATACCATGCAATGTTGAAGAAAATCAGATAACTTATTTTGGAGTTATCACCCTATTCTCTAGAATGTTTCACAAAATTTAATTTATATTCTTTTCCAAAGCATCTATAACAAATAGAGGTCAAGTTAAAATTGCAAAAATGCATTTCAAGTTCTGCGTACATAGAAATTCTAAGTAAACCTAAATTACCATATAAGATTTTTCTTGATCCGTTTGAAAAACACTTTCTCACAATAGTCCTTGAATAGTCCCCTTAAAATAGTATATCTAAAAGATCCGTGTCTCATTCAAACAAGGAACTTTATTCTACATTGAACCCTATGGAAAACATATGAAAAGGTATCCTTTGAAACTACTTGCCCAGTTAGAACCAAACTTGTTCAAAACTATCCTTTTGAAAAATAAACCTGAAAAGTCCACAAAAATCCAAGATGGCTGCCAGCGAGAAACATTAATATTGGACACTTTGGAAAAGCATTCTTTGATCTCTTATAAAGTCGAGAAGCCAATCTATTATTACTGTAATTCTATTGTATTTGGGAGAAGACTTTTATGAGTTGCAATAAATAACAAAATACCGAAGTTACTGTAAATTTAGTTCCTGAATAACTTGTGTCTCATTCCCTTTGCATTTTGTGAGCAAAATAAAAATGTTTAAATCAAAGCCAATCGGAACAACATGGTTACATAAGCCTTTTGATGGTCACTTTTAAATGTATACGGCAAGTCAACACCTAATCCCACATGTCAACCAATGGGGAACTTAAATATTTCACATTGAACCCTTCACGGACAGTGTACATTGATTAAACTGGAAACAAAAATATTTATGGGATGCTGACAAAGTTGTCTCTTTTGGTGCCGACCTATTATACATAGGCGTACGATGAGTTTGGATTATTCTTTCGTTCATATGAAGTCAGGTTAGTTCAAAAAGGGCTAAAATTGTCCCCAAACACATTATTTCAATTTCGATTTCATAAAAAAAATCATACTGTAGATTGTTCTCTGCACATGGCTATGCATTTTGATAACTTGTACATGATATTCTACCCAATTTAACGATTACCATTAAATAATAAAAGTGACAACAAAGTCCGAATCGATCAAAGGAAGAGACCGTATAACATTCGACTGAATCAGGAGAACACAATCCGACACAGAACATTTTTGGCAAGCCGTCATATTCCCGACTTGGAACGGGCATTTATAGATAAAATGGTGGGTTAAACCAGGTTTATTGATGCATCAACCTCCCGCTTATATGACGACCAACTATAGCTTCTGTGTGTGTTTCCAGATTGTGTTAAATGTCAAAGCCATAATATTGTCAGGGCGCACTACACTATTTCAATACGCCAATGTTTGACAGACCTCGAAAATAGTACTATAAAGAATAGTGCCTTTTCATTTGTAGTGACTCCAGTCAATTGATACATGTTATAATCAGCAAGATCATAGAATATTTCTAGGTGAATGACGGAGAGCAAAGAACAGTTGTAACTTATATACCAATATCTTTATGAACTCGAAACTAAAGATACCAAAGACACAATCATCAGTAGAACACCAAGGCTAGTACATCTATTATAACGCTGCCCCTCGGGTGCTAGAGTCGGTCACCAGAGGACACTGCGCTGTATTAGGGTTGGGGTTGATCTAAATTCTCACTATAGGGTAGCTAGTCCAACGTGGGACTCGCTACGCCACAGGACGAGGGAAGAATACAAAAGGTAAAAAAAACAATAAAAATTAATAGCTTTATTAAACATTTTCCAATACTGGCGATATCGGAAGATGGCTGGAACGATTCGGGTCTTGGCAGGAAATGGTTGGACTCACTAAATTTTTTGTGAGCCGGATCACAGACTAAATAACAAACAACACTCAAAATTAACTACAATGATTTTCCTCAATTCACCCTGGGTACCCAGGAAACAGAACTTCACTTCAATAGTTCATACCCCGAACATTAATATAGACCTCAATAGTAAAGGTAACTTGCCCATGAATTTGCACCTTTCAATTGCACCAACAATTTACACCCATCAATTGTACCAACAATTTACACCCATCAATTGCACCGACATTTCGTACCTTGGAATTGGACCAAGAATTTGCACCCTGAAATTGCACCGACAAATTTCATTCTAAGATTGTCACAAAGCTTTTGCACCAAACATCAATAGTACTTTTGGGAAGAATAAAATCAATGCCCACACTGTTTTAACCTAAAAGATCATAGAATTACTTTCACCAATGAGACTACTAACGTTTGCACTCTTTGATAGTCGATCTGACATATTTTTGTCTTATCTTTAACTTTCAAATTTTGCCGCTACTAACTCTTTGGATTCACAGTGACGCAATCATAAGTTCCGGTGTATTTCAGTTCTTTTATACTACGCTTGACCAATCAAGTGACCGCTTGCATTAAACTATCGATTATTTCGCCAATCAGGTTAGATGACACAACTAATTCTCGGGTGACCCATAGTTATCCATTCAAACTCCGTTTAAATAAAAGATTTGACTTGCTTATTGTTGATCAATGGATTTGAATCACAACTGGAGATATTTCTATGGAACTGGCGTAACATAAGGAGGGGGCACAATCGTCCATGAAGGTGCTTATAACATGTTTGTAAACAATTCACCCTCCGATGCTTCATGACGACTGCAAGGCCCGTCCATTCGAGCCATTTGCCGGGAGTTTGGACATTTTTACAGCATTAAAACTGCAGTACTTTACATAGTCAAATAGTCTATACACATAAACAGTAATACTGCCATTTACGGGGCTAAAACAAACTCTTCAACCCGAAAATCAACTTTTCATAATAGTTTAACTACAATACATATTTGTAAAAACCAACAATATTCAACTAGGAGGAAGCCAAACTCCTGTTTGCCTCAAATACTTTTACTCCACATAATTATACAAGATCAACACTAAATATTGATAACAACAACAAAAAGAAAAGAAAAGGAATCGGCGTTACACCACCCCTTCCTACAGGATTTGGTCCCCCTAATTGGACAGTTCTGCGGGTTTTTAATAGATAAGGGTATAAACTAAATCAGTTTACATCTTGAAAGCGCATTTACTATATGAATTGAAGTAAATCCTTCAACAATAAGCAATCATTCCTTTCACTATGCTTCAGTACATTAATTATTATAAAAACTAACTCAAACATTTTTTTACATTTTGTTTTCAGGATAAATAGGCCTATCTCCTTGCTCTCAATCATTGGCAAGATTATGGAAAAGTGCATTTTTTAAACACTTCTTTAATTTCATTCAAACATTCTCAATCATAACAAAACACCAGTCTGGATTTATGCCCAACGACTCAACTATAAAACAACTAATCTGTATTACTGATGACATTGGACGAGCATTGGATTCGGGTAAAGAAGTACGTGTGATTTTCTGTGATATAAGTAAGGCATTCGATAGGGTCTGGCATGGAGGACTTCTATTTAAGCTAGAAAAAATAGGTATTCGGGGTGATCTCTTACGTTGGTTTAAAAGCTACTTGTCTGATCGAAGGCAAAAAGTAGTCATTGAAGGTCACACGTCGCAAACTTTTGAAATCAAAGCCGGAGTTCCACAAGGATCCATTCTTGACCCTATCCTATTCCTAATTTTTATAAACGATATTGCTATAGATATTTCCTGTAATATTAAATTATTTGCAGACGATACTTCCTTGTACATAGTTCTTGAGGATGAATATAATTCTGCAGAACTTTTGAACTGTGATATTGATGAAATTCATCAGTGGTCAGAACAGTGGCTTGTTAGATTTAATGCACAAAAAACTGAAGCTCTAACAATATCTAAAAAGTTTCTAAAGCCTCCACCCCCTATTTATATGAATGGCGAGTTAATTAAGGAAGTAGAGAACCACAAACATTTAGGTCTTATTTTTCAAGAAGACGGCAATTGGACAAGCCATGTAGAATATATTCTAGAAAAAGTTACTCCTCGTTTAAACTTGATGCGTTGTCTTAAATTTAAACTGAACAGACTCAAGTTACAAACTATTTACTTCAGTTTCATTCGTCCAATCTTAGATTATTGTGATTGTATATGGGATAATATACCAAACTATCTTAAAGACAAGGTCGAATCTATTCAACTTGAAGCTGCTAGGGTAGTTACTGGCGCTACGAAACTATGCTCAAAAATCAAACTTCATGAAGACACCGTTCCCCAGCAACTATCCAAAATCCATAGCTATAATACTAGACGATCTAACAATACTCAAACTGTTCACTGTAGAACCACCTACTATAAGAATTCCTTCCTTCCATCAGTTGTCGCTGAATAGAACTCAATCCCAGATCATGTAAAACTTAATTCGTCTAAATCATCATCCAAAACGTATCTAGACTCGTCCGTTAGAAAAATACCAAAACATTTTAATTGTGGTACAAGACCAAGTTCTTCATGCCAGACTCCGATTGAATTGTAGCAGTCTCAACGATCATCTTTTCTCAAAAAAATTGACTCATTCTAGACTGGCTTACTGAATTTTACTGTTGTTACTTATGTTTTCTTTTATTTATCACATTGGCTAGGGGGAAGGTTTGGGCCAAATAAAACTAGTTTAACCCCGCCGCAGCAGGTTTCCGCCTGTCCTAAGTCAGGAAATTTATTAAGCCTTTGTGTGTCTTGTCTTTTTTCTAGTTAGTTTACTTTATGTCTATAGGAGTCTATGATGATGTTTATTTCGCTGAACTTGATTACTCTTTATTCAGGGGCCGACTCCGACCTACCGTTGGGTGTGGGGTTTTCTCACCGTTCATTGAAGATCTTATGGTGGCTTTGAGTTTTTGTTACTCCCCTTTGTGTCGTTGTCTCTTAGACACATTCCCCGTTTCCCATCTTTTTCCTATTTGTACATGCGGGCAAGTAGAAAACACAAAGCATTATCTTTTCGAGTGCAAAATTATAAACATGTCCGAGAATGTACAATACAAACTCTAGGTAATACTTTAAAATTGAAAACTCTACTCTTTGGCAGTGAACTATTGACCTATGATGAAAATAAAAATATATTTCACACTGTTCAGTCCCACATTATTGAGAGCGGGAAATTTGGCTAATAAATGATCTTCTTTTTCAATTTGGTAATTGAGTAGACGAAAATGGCGGGGCGATCCTTAGTACCGTAATATTATTATATATTATATTCAATGTTTGTTTAACTTAGACTTGTCTCACATTCTGTTGTTATAATTCAAGGGAAACAGATTAATATTAGCTGCGTCTAGTTTCTGAATCCCTTTGTTTTTGAATATATATTTTGTAATATGTTACATGTAGTATTATTATTGAATAAATATGTTTAAAGTAAAGTAATGAAATTATGATTACTCGTATTTGACGTTTGCATATCTACTTCTAACATTGATAGCCAAACTACACAAACCTATTTTTTGAATCAATAAATATTTCGGTTTAAAATGTCTTTACTTTCAAATGAACGATTTATGCAATTGCATGCAAGTTATATTCAGTAAATAGAAACTTCAATTCGATTTGTTCGTCTAGAAAACACCCTTTAAATGCCAATCATTTACACTTGAAGTATTAGATTAATTACAGATATTTAAAAGATTATATATTCAAAACACATTTGCATTTCGATGACATCATTTAGGAAGCAATGTGATTAATATCGGGAAAGAAATGCTTAAAAAATTATTTGGTTTTCTATTTGGTGTGATTTCTTGTAAGTATTCTACAACTATATCAAAAAGTAAGGAGTTTAAAAGATAAAAGCTTATTTTACTCAAAATCATTATGCATTAAGCAATACACATAAAAAATAGACATAAAGTACAAAATATATAATTTACTTTTATAATAATAATTTGATGAAACAGCTTATGCATAATATTTAAATTTAAACCATATTTATTACATGAGATACAAGAGAAACATAATACATCAATTATAATGAAAATAATTCGAATCAATCTCTTACCCGTAGTAGATATTTTAGCCTTAATATCAATTTTTTCACTTTAAAGTCTGCAGCTGCACAGATCCTTGTACAGATAATACAATTATAAATGACGCAACACGCTCTATAGAGTACACATTACCATTTGGCCAGACGGCAGGATGTGACAGACTTGACATTACGGATGGATGGTATAGGTTTCAAGATGATAGAAATATTCCCACAACTGCTCCTGATGTTGGACGATGTGGTACAAATGCACCCATATGGCTTGACGGTAAGTAACATATATATATTTTTTAAAATTAAATAAATAATAATAAATGGTGACATACTGCTGCCATCGTGTTGTCAAGTTGTCGAAATAATTATCTTGGGTGAAAGTCGAAATATCAATTTTTATGTGTATTGCCAAGACTTTTCATCACGACAAGTCGACTTATATATCTTCACAAGTTGTTTTAGTCACGATGAGTACACATTTCAGTTCTGCCTATGTGACATTTCGTTAATATTTCAATTATTTCAGTAAGTCTATCTATATAAAGACCTAACGACAAAAACCACTTCGCTTGAACAATTATTTAAATAAATATGTTACAGCTGTACCTCATTTTAGAAAGTCGACATTCGACATATTATTCTCGGCAAGTATTCTGAAATACATGCTTAAATGATTATTTGGATTCTCTTTCTAAAACCAAACACGTTACAGCTGTACACTGCAATTGATTCGAAAACACCGGATTCGAAAAACAGAATAAAAACGAAGGGATAATGAAACACACCAGATTTAACTCCTGTTATCTAAAATAAAATATGGGGGTTCTTATTCAATCCATATATGGTCCTTCTATACAATAATAGCTATACCTTTAGATCTGTTTTTGTACATTGTTTCCGTTCCTCGGTTGTGGCCATCTTATCTTGGCAGAGAAAATATAGCAAAGACAATATTCCATACAAAATGTCGATGTTCCCAAAAAGTCTAAGAACTTAATGTTTTCCACCTTAGAAAAATTCCTACCTGTCAAAATTTAGAAAGGCATTCCTCAATATGTTCAAACACTGCACTGTTACTTGTCTTTGTTTTCTTGTATATGACACTGTTGTATTTTATTTTCGTCTTCGTCAATGATGTTTTGTCTTTACATTAGCTCTTGTTATTGTGAATAAAATTTAAGTACACATGTATTCAAATACAAAAGAACACTTCGACGTTGTCATACATTTTGGCAGACTTGATGAGATAAATAAAATAAGTAAGTTTGTCGTGATTTTTATCTTGAAAATTCTACAACCTAAATATTTTAGGTACCCTTCCGACTACAGATGGAGACGTAGTAACCGTTTCAGTTTGTAAAAGAGGGTTTCTCAGTACATGCGATCCAACTTGGAATATAAAAGTAAAGAATTGTGGGACATATAACGTTTATGAACTTAAGGCAATTGATAGCTGTGAAGGAAGATATTGCATGGGTGAGTATGTAAAACAAGTGTTAGGTACTGTGCAATTATATAAACAGAACTGTCTAGTATCGTACTGTTTATAACCGAGAGACCAACAATCATAAAGCAAGAGCGGAGTAAATCCCTACAAAAACCTTTACGTAAAAGATATTTTAAACAAACCAATGTGAAAGAACTCTGACTATTTTTCACAGATCCAAATGCTAAATCACACGATCTATGTTCATCGATTTAATCACGTCCAAAAGAGATCAAATTATATCATACTTCACATTAATTTCCTTGATTATATCATACTTCACATTAATTTCCTTGATTTTGATTGGCTTACCGTAAGGGTGATATTTTGATATACCACCTCTATGTTGAGTATACCACCCTTCTGTCGAGTATACCGCCCGCTCTAAGTATACAGTGACGTCATTGACGTGAATTGAAGAAGTAATACAGTCAAGATGTTCAGTATAATATAACACATGCTGCCCTAAATTTTGGATGGTATACTAGATTACCACACTCAGAAAAGAATATCATCCTCGACTATAGTCTCGGGTGATAAACTTCCATCGTGTGGTAATATAAACATACTGCCTTCAGTGGAGGGTGTTATGGTAGATTACCACACGAAAAAATATCACATGAAGAAAAATATCACCCGAGACAGCGTCGAGGGTGATATTTTCTCTTCATGTGATATTTTTTCTAAGTGTGGTAATCTACCATAACACCCTCCACTGAAGGCAGTATGTTTTTTATTATACTGAATGCCTTCCTTTTATACTGAATAAATGATATGGTTTCTCATGAAAAAATTTAATGTTTTTAGTCAAGAATATACTATGAATTTACAACATCTGAACCCACATTTTGTAAACTCTAACATGTGCCAAATAGAAGATCAAAACGGGAAAATGCTAAAATTAAAATAAAGTTATTCTCAGAAACAATTAGTATAATGCTGTGATTTATGATTTCATGGTACTGTTGCCTGAACAAGAGTTTGCATGTTTTGGATAATTGCAGAATTTACAACATTTAGGTTGACATTTGACGATTGGATTGATTGATTTTTTTTTATGAAACAAGTATCAGAGGGGCGAGACCATTTGCGATATGTCGGGATTGGCCATTTTTAACTTCGGGAAATCGGGATAGCAACTTTTTAAGACCGGGAATTGGAGATGAAAATGCCATCGGGACACGGGAAATGGGTGTTTTTAGAGACTGGAAATCGGGATTTTATGGTAAAATTTAACGGGATTGGCAAAAATTGGTTTCTTATATACAATCTTCCGGGATGGGGACTTTCTGCAAAAAATGTCCGGGATTTCGGGATTTGTTCATTTTCATGACGGGAAATCGGGATGTGACCCCCTTTCGCCCCTCTCAAGTTTTAACAGGTCTACCTCCGGTGAAAGCATGTTTATTCAAAGAGTTGCTGTCTTTCGTATCTAAAGATTCTTCAGCTATGACTAAAGACACCTCTCAAAATACCATTATGTATGTTAGCGACAGAAATTTACATAAATCATGAAAACGAAGAACTGTCTGCTCAATCTAATCTAAGCTAAAGTCAGTAAATAGGACTAAATACTAATCGGTAAATCTCGATCGGAGATGGTGATATTTTCCGAGTTCGGCAAACTTCGTTCTCAGCATGTGATATTTTCGTTGCTATGCAAAAATATCACATGTTGCTAGGGGAAGGCGGAGCAAACAAAAAATACTGCAAAATACCACATTGAGGAGAACCAATGAAATGACTGGATTTTATCAGAAATTTGCATGCAGTATAATAATCTAGTATACCATCCTCAATTGCACGTAGTATGTGTATAATACGAACTCACAAATTACAATTGTTAGTCCAATATATCCAGTGAGTTGAGCATCAGATGATAGATTCTGTCAATCACATTATTCTTGGTTTCTATTTGGAACACAATTATTATCTTTTTCTCTGCCAGGTGTTATGGACTCAAAAACTTTTTGATTTGATCTTCTCTGAAAAGACATAAGTTGTCGAAGTGGTAATTTGCAGAAACTGTATTTATAATAGCTTTGGTATTAATAAAACAATATGCGCATTTTGATATAGAGCAGTGCTTACAGTAAAAGAAGAAAAGTTTATCTTCGACCAGATATCGAATAAAAATAAAAGGCCTTTTTTCACAATTATTTGTTTGATTTTCTTGTTGCGTCTAATATTTCATTTATTTGTTATCGCAATATCAAAATACCGAAGATACTATGAATTTAGTTTTTGCATATGCGCATTTCGACAACTTATGTCTCTTCAGTGCAATCAAATTAAAACATTTAGAAATCCATAAACCAAATTATGTGTAAAACCTGATAAAGAACAAACTACCAAAATGATCTAAAGAGGAAAGCCAAAATCGGGAAATAGATTTGCATGAGGAGACACTCTTTTTGTTTTGAACAAAATTTCCTTAAATTCAGACGTTGAATGTTTTCAAATGAAATAAGTTTTCGAGCTAGTACCTAAGTACTGGCTACTGGTTGGGTAAATACCCTTGCAGACTAGCAGCCCACCAGCAGAGGCATCGGCCCAGTGGTAGTAAATATCGAAATACGGAAGTTACATTGAATTTAGTACATTTTTGATAAGCAGTCTTCAGGAATGACCTTTCTCAAAACAGAATGTAATACTGTTTTTACTTTAGTAGTTGCAGAAATGTCATGATGTTGATCAAATGTGCAAAGTTATAAACGGACAGACGAACACACCATTCGCAGTCAACATAAGTGATATCAAAACAAAACTATGATAAACAATGGAACATCCATGGGTAAAGTAATATGGATGTAGCATTGCTCGACATGTAGCAATAAATTCTGCTCATCGGTGCAAGGGGACTTCTTGAACTTACTATGACGTATGAGCGGAGTTCATTGTTGAAGCCTCATGATGATGTCAAGATGAAGAACAACAATAGAAGCGTTGTTTGGTGCTTTGTTTAACCATGTATTTGTAAAGACTTTGTCTCACGTGCATTTACTCCATATCTCTTCATTGTTTATGCAGTAAATGCACACGAGACACAGTCTCTACAAAAACATGGTAAAATTAAACAATGAAACAACACTTTTATTGTTGGTATTCATCTTACTCTTATGTGTATCCCAGAGTTTATAAGTGTTTGTCATAAAACCTTTTTTCTTTAAACGCTAATTCTTATTTAACAAAATTCTGCAATTGCCAACGTCATTTCAAAAATATACATATCTTCATGGTAAAAATGAAATAGAATGATATATTCCTTTCTTTGGCTGTTGTGAGTTTGAAAAGAGGAAACTTGTTACTCTTTCAATAGAAAACAAATCTGCGAACATCCAAAGATTTCCCACGAAATTGAATCATAGCAGTATAGATAAGGTATAGTCTTGAGAGGGCATTCTACATAATTTATACCAGGAACAGCTTTTAGATTTTCGTAGGGTGATTTGCACAACTCTGAAAAGCAAGTGAAGTTTGTCACCAAAGACGAAGTCGCGTGAAATTTTGATATTCTACATTTCCTCCGATTATTATTCTCTTCTTATTATTATTTTCCAATAATTTTTGTCCGAAGGTGATTATTTTACAATGACCATAAGCTAATTATGGTTTTTCTATTTAGATCTTTCTGGTAATTTGTTCACTATCAGCTTTCACACATATTTCGGTTTATGGATTTCAAAATGTTTTGGTTTGATCTAAACTGAAGAGACATAAGGGAATATAGAAACTATTTTTGTCCTAAGCTGATTCTTGCTTTTCTGTTTAGAAAAAAAAGAAGGGAAACGGGGAATTTGTCAAAGAGACAACGACCCAAAAGGGAGTAATAACAACTCAAAGCAAACATAAGATCTCCAGTGAACGGTGAGGAAACCCCACACCCAACGGCAGGTAGAAGTCGACCCCTTAAAGTGAAATCAAGTTCAACGAAATAAACATCATCCTAGACTCCTATAGACCCATTTGTAATTTGCTCTCTATCAGCTTTTACACATATTGCGGTTTATGCATCTCCAAATGTTTGATTTGATCTGCACTGAAGACACAAAAGCTGTCGAAATGGACATATACAGAAACAAAATTCACAGTAACTTTTGTATTTTGTTATCAGTCCCCAGACCGTAGATTTTGAAAAAAAATGGTTTGCTGTACTCAAGGGTATAACAGCACTTTTTAAGGTATTCGCAAACAAAATACTTATATTTTAACATCAGGTGATTTAATGATTCCCAGTGCAGGAAGATTCTATTGGCTGGTTAAGTGGTGACGTAATTTTTCACATTATTTTTTAAGTCCTAAATAATTCGTCCTTAAGTTCATAATAAAATGTTTTGAAACAATTTAAATATACAATATAATTTATAATTTGATGGCCAAAATTTGAGTTTCGGCGTAAACAATCGATATAAATGATTTCTAGCTAACCTGGCTATGCCAAGGTGAGCTTTTGCCTTCACTTTGCGTCCGTCGTACGTCCGCCCGTCGTCCCTCCGTCCGTCGTTAGTTCACTTTCAAATATCTTCTCTGAAACCACTGAGCCAAATGCAACCAAACTTTAAGTGAATCATCACTAGGGTATCTAGTTTCAAATTTCTTATTTTCATGTCCGCAGGTAAAAAACATGGCCACCGTTACTAAAAGTAGAACATAGTGGTAAATTGCAGTATTTGGCCAGTAACTCAAAAACCGATGCAGATATCAAAAATCGTACAAGGTAAAATTCCTCTGAATGACGAGATCTATATTCCCTGCAAGTTTGAAGAAAATTGGAAATCCCGTCTCAGAGTTACAGCCCTTTTTCCGTAAAATTTTCAAAATTTATGCATTTTTTATTTTTATTTCAAAAACTGTAACAGATAGAGGTAAAGTGTAAATTGCAAAAATGTTCAGCATATCAGGATCTACAAACTCTGAAATTTTGAAGAAAATCCAACTGCCTCTAATGTAGATATTGACTCTTTTTCACAAAGAAAAAAAAAATAAGTAATGCCATAAGGTTATGGGTTATTTCCTATTAAATTCTGTTTTCAAATCTTCTATGGTTTACTCTTCTCTTTTAAGTTTTAGAGAAATGACCTGCTGTCACTTTATTAAAAAAAAATATTTGCTTTTATTTGATTTTATTTGGAATCTCGTAATATCTAAATTTTTGTACATATTGTTGAAAACTAAGGAGTATCTCCCTCATGCAAAGCTCTGTCCTTAGCTGATTTTGGCTTTCCATTTAGATCATATTGGTTATTTGTTCTCTATCAGTTTTTGAATATCTTTGAGTTTATGGTCTTTCAAATGTTTAGATTTTATCTGCACTGAAGAGACATAAGTTGTCGAAATGCGCATATGCAGAAACAAAATTCACAGTATGTTCGGTATTAAGTTATTTGTTATATAATCAAGAGCAAAAAAGTGTTTTTTTACAAGTTTTTACATTTTTTGCAAAAATTCTTTCATAATCTTTACTGATTTCAGAAATTAATAATAATTGCATATAATTGTATATTGTGTCTTTCTATAAGTATTGTTTGCCCACCTTGCAAACATCTCGCCAGATAAATATCAAAGTAGCATCTTAACTTCATTGCCTGCATAACTTTATAACTGACCTGCATGGCTATGCCATAGTGAGCTTCTTGCCATCACTGTGTAAGTGGTCCGTCCATCGTAAACTATTCATTCAAACATCTTCTCTGAAACCGCTTGACCAATTGGAACCAAACTTGGGCACAATGGTCCTTAGGTGGCCCCTTTAAAAAATGTCTGGCAAGTCCACATCATATCCAAGATGGCCGCAAGGAGGGAACATGTTTTTAACGTTGGACCCTATAGGAAAACATATTCAAAGATCTTCTCCTCTGAAAGCACATGGCCAATTGGTCACTTAGTCACAATTGTCCTTACTTGGTCCCCTTCATTCAATGTGTCTGGCATGTCCGCATAGCATCTGAGATGGCAGTCAGCGGGGAACATTGTTTAACCTTAGACCCCATGTGAAATCATTCAAAGATCTCCTCTGAAAAAACTAAGCCAATTGGAACCAAAGTGAGGCACAATGATCCTTACATGGTCTTCTTCAAGAAAGGTGACAGTCGGTCTACGCACCATCAAAAATAGCTGCCAATGGGGAACATAGTTTAATTTTGGATCATATAACATTCGCAACTTCAAATAGTCCATGGGCTAGATATGGCTACCGTGCACCCCCCCCCCCCCCAGGACCCATCCCCATAATTTTTTTAAAGTCTTTTATATGTCTATTTTGAGATTTTAAATGTTAACAAGCAAAATGTTGGGATTGAGCTGAGATTGAGGGGTATTTTTAACCTCGGGTAATTAAATTTTGCGTATTTCGGATTTTACACAAGGTTTGCCTTTCGTGTCTCTGGAAAGGGTATAAGATCCCTCAAAATGGCCAAAATGGGGTATCAACGGAAAGATCATGGTATTAGCTTTACAATGATACCAGGGAATTGATTTTACTTTTATATATGTGTTTAGCAGAGCTAAAAGTGTAGCCCTCCCCCTACATTTTTTGGCGTAAATAGCTCAAATCTTTACTATCTCATTTGTATATTTTTCATAAGAAACCCCCAATTATCATTTATTGTATAGTGTTGTACTTAATTGTAAAGCATTCATAAGAAAATGATGCTTTTCATATATTATTTGTCTTTCATGATTAGAAAAATAATGACATAATAGGAAGTATCGAAATTGTTGAATTTATTGAAATTTCTAAGTTTTTCTGGTCTCAATATTCAAGAAATGAAAATTTATGGCTCTGCTAAATATATTTTACGTTTTCCACATATAAACAATGGAAATCTAAAAAAAATGACCCCCCCCTCTTATGTAATTCAGCAGCTGATCGGAAATTTGAAAACTGTTGGCTGCTCTCAGTCATCATCGTCGCTTTCAATGTCATCACTGTCGTACAATGAAAACAAAACCCCTTCAAACTCATCATCTTGTTCCTCTTCCTCGTCATCCCAATCTATCTGACTTGCATTAGGATCCCCCTGCAATACGTCTGCAAGACGTTGTGGAACGAACTCACCCCCAAACCAAAGTGGTTCAAGCAACGTATCTGCAATATGCCAGCCATGTACATTTGACGGAACTGGTATATTTGGTTTTGCAATATGTGCCGATTTCCATATACCAACTTGGTAATTTACTCTCCGGATATGTTGTTCTAGACTTTTTTTACACGGAGGTAACATGCTGATATCAACGTTACGTTTTGAATCAAACGTATTTGTGGAGGTTGACACGCACTTGAGACGAATATTGTGGTGTCGCAAATTATTCAGTGACGTAAATCTGGGCTTTCCGTAAAGAGCACAAGTGAATATTTCAAGTTCATTAATCGCCTAATTTTGAAACCATGGTTAGGAATGTCTGGCTTTTTTTCATTACTTTAATGGGCTTAACCTTGCCGATTCCCTTGAAAGCACTTGTACTATCACATAAACAATGAAGAGATGTGAATGCGTGTAATCCCATTAGGGCAGTGCAGTATTCTTGACCAAAGCTTTCAGCGAGATGTGAAATATTAATAAGTCTCTTTCTGTTTCCTGTGCCAGTATCGAATAATATAGTAATGCCCCGCATGCTCAGGGCATAATGAAGACAAATGAAAAATATATCATTATCTGGACTTTTGATTCTGACATACTCGTACCCATGTTTCAAACCATACAAGCAGTACAAAATCACGCGACTGTCAGTTTCCTCCTGTGATGAACAGAGTTCTTCAACTTCAGTTTTAGTCACGGTATTACCATTTTCACTTGATAAATGAAATGCATGTTTACCTGAGACAATAATCAGGGGTTTTGACTTCAATTTTACTGCCATTGAATCACTAGACCAAACATCAACTAATAGATCTATGAGCTGCTTTTTATTTTCGTCGTTTGTAAGAAACGTCTTCCAGTCTGCTGGCTTTCGAACATTGGCCCCTTTTATGATGAGCTTTTCGCCGGTACCTCTTCTTTCTCGTTCCATAGATTTTACTGAGTTTTCTAGGTACATATCTGTACTAAATACAGTATCAGATGATCTCACTGAAATATCAAAGATTTTCTCGCAAATGGATTTGAAGGTCGACGGCAATTCCTTTAAGTAGTAAAAAACTGCATTTCCATCTTGCACAACTAGTATTTTTGCATCGACATAGACCTTTTGATCAATAACATCGCTTGTGAGAAAATGGAACCCCTTTGATTTGTCTGTTTTGTTAAGTAGTCCGTCCGGAGTTGCAATGCTGTAAGGAACGGGCTTGGAGGGTATGCCATTAGTTCTTTTAAATCTATTCGCAGATCATCACATTGAGATCGAATCAGCAGTTGGAAAGCGATATTGCTTTGCTGCTTATATTCCAGTACTTTGTTGTTAGAAGTTTTCGTTCCTCTCTAGTTTATCTTTTATAAATGCTCTCTTTTCGCGCTCACCGATTGCCTCAGATTTGAGAACATCAGACTCAACATCCTGACTGGCTGCTGCACCAGATGATATACAATATAACTTTGTTTTATCTTCTGTGTCAAAAGGATTAACAAACCCAAGGACTGTTTCGGCAGCAGTTACAATACGTTTTTCTCCATGCGAAATTTCAGTTGCTCTCAAATCATGATGTATATTACCTGCGTAAGTATCTGGCAACATATCAGCGAATTCCAGCGTGATCTTCACGAACTGTGCTCTTTCGTGAGCAGTGCGAACCCATCTTTGATATGAATCGTAATTGCTCAAAAGACCAGACAAACCAGCACTTCCACCTCCGGCTCCGCCATGAGATTTTGAGTGCCTCATAAAAGTTTCC
This sequence comes from Modiolus philippinarum, assembly GCA_002080025.1. Taxonomy (NCBI): domain Eukaryota; kingdom Metazoa; phylum Mollusca; class Bivalvia; order Mytilida; family Modiolidae; genus Modiolus; species Modiolus philippinarum. The sequence goes on along the minus strand of MJUU01017497.1, from coordinate 63,688 downwards.
TCAATAGTTTTATCTACAGCACAACGAAGGAATGAATGATCTGCTTCACTAATAGCACCTCTTTTCAACAAATCAGTTGCACCTGGATGTGATTCATCAAGGTTGGCCAAAAATACAGAGAAAAACGTCAAATATCTTGCATAATTTTGTCCACCAAAACTAAAGAACAAATCAGCCATCATGAAAAGGCACCTAGAGTACAACAAAAAATCATTTGTTTTAACATCTTTCAATAGCTGCATCACAATCCAAACATGATCCAGATAAGACTACCAAAATTGGGCTGTCTTTCCAAATCCACCATACCTAACATCTTCTCTGAAGCTAAGAAAATCTTGTAAATATCTATGACATGAGCTGTCCGATAATACGGCATCAAGGGATGAAGAACATGGTGAATCAACAAAATCCTTTAAGAGAGTCAGGCCATCTTCCGACATACTTTCAAAAGGCCTGCTTTCGCCTCTGGTCACAACACAGAATTCTTCGAAGAGTAATCTTTCTAACGCTTCCATCAACGACTTGTGACAGATAATGGCTCTATTATAATGTTTTCCTGTCAAAACCCCTGATATTGATCCAGAACCAACAAGACCCGATTCCAGCAGAACATCTGAAAATCCACTTCCTGCCATTTTCTTGCCCAGCATTTTTAGATAAGCACAGATGACATGAAACGTGCCGATCATTACAATGTGATTTCTGTATTTCTCTGGTTCTTCCATAAAAGAGGATATGCTTTCATACATACCCCCAGATCAAATGTGGTAATGCAGTATTTTTGACCAACTTCTCGGGCACCTTCCTCTGAATACCAAAGGCATTCCTGGACAGTTTTGTAATCTGTAATTGGCTGGTTTATAACAGGATAGCAATATATTGTTGTTAGACGGCGTGGTGTTTTGCCAAACAATGAAATATATCTAGCCCAGCCAGGTAATTCTTGCCCATGTGTACAAGATAGATAACGAGCAACTATCCAAACGAGTCCTTTTAACATCTCCTCGGAAAAGACAAGGGCACTTCCAGGAACATCAGACAAGGTAACCTTAAAATTTGGACTTTTTCTCTGGGTAACATAACAATCAGGCAGAACTATCTGACTTTCAAGTTGAAGAGAACGACGACCAGATTTTTCCAATGACTGAATGACTGAATCACTGGTAAGAAGCCACCAACATTTTCATCAGAATCACCACAAAAGTCTTGCATCATGATACCATGCGCAGTGTGAACGGATCCCATGCCTGTCAAATCATTGAGAAGTTGGTCAAAATTGTAGAAGTCCGAATGAAAAATGGACGGAACATCTGGATATCTGACTATTTCGGGCGACAACAAGCTAGAAGTGTCATTTACTACCTCCCCAATGGCTGTTTCTAATTCTTAAGCAAATGAATAAGACTCGCAATGGCCAAGTCTGTTAAAAAGAGTAGTTAATTCGGCACTACGAAACCAATGTCGAATCGAATGGTCATACTCAGGAGAATGTGTTTTTTTAACTTCCACTGACCATGTGTCACTGCCCTACAGATGTCCTGGCTGATTGACTCGATAAGTCGGAGGGTTTTGCTGGATACTTTTGATGTGCCACCTGTAAAAAGGATGGCTAAAAATTTATTCAAGCTACTTGGAATATTAAGAATTGCCTCAGACAAATATTTTGAAGTAGGTGGCCACGGCATAATGTCATCATTTTGGAAGGCCTCACTTACGTCATTTCGAATTTGCATGGCACATTCCTTCACTTGGTCTGCAGTGCCAAGCTTAAAAGCATACTGAATGGCCAGTGCAAGGTCAGTATTAGCACTTGCTACAAGATCAGAGGAGAACCTGCCTTGTCTCTCCATTTTCACAAAAATGAGTGAATCTGGAAACTTCTTTAACAAAGAACTTTTAAGATTTTTAATTCTGTAATTTGGATTTGCATACGGCGTCATGGCAATTTGATCAATATACAGCTGGCGCAAGTCGCTCAATTTTAACACTTTCTTGTTTTCTAATATTTCTTCCCCAAAAAAGTCGGAAACAACAAGAAAGGCCTCCTTGTGGGCATTTTCAAGATCAGCTTGTCCCTGTCTCTGTTCTTCACTCGAACTTCGCCAATATTTGGGATCACGTATGTAGTTTTTCCGACAAGATCTATGATACTGTGCCTCACATGCAAATAGATCAAGTCCTCTTATCCTTGTTAGGAGACCTTCGTCATGTATTTCTTCGGCGATTTTTTGAATGTTTATGCCGCCTTCATATTCAAATTCGGAAGTCTTCTCTGTTGTCCAAACGCCCTTTACTTTGCATTTTTTATATCCTTCTTTCTGACAAAAAATGCAATCTGGTTTGAACACAATCTTGTCACTATCCAAAGAACGTTTACGTTTTGATCTTTTAGCATCAGTATCTAAATGTTCTTCCTGTGGTTTAGATAGCCGATTTAAATTCATGGTGAACCTTTGATAACAATCTCTATGGTACCCATGGACATTGGAGATTTCTGCAGGGATTTGATTGCAAATATCTGTCATCCTAGATGCAGAAGCTACTGGCTCCCTAAGCCGAGAATCTTGGACAGTAAGCAATTTATTGAATGTCCTTTCATTCAGATAGATAAATTGATCACTGTTCGAGTTTTCATAGTGTACAACACACACTTGATCTAATTTGCGTTTCTTTTTCAAAGGGTTCATTATGTAAATTAAACAACTGCTTCTGCAGGGAAAAAAATAAACAAACAGAACAATAATCTAATAAAATCTAATTAAAAATAACAAAGAACTAGGAATAAACAACTATTTAAAGCAACTTCGAAGTCGAGCAAGCAAAGAAAAAATTTGCGGATTTTTTTTTTCAACACGCCGATGACGTATGATAAGTATAAATCCTCAACTTCATTTAATAAGAGTAAAAATATAAACATATGGAAATCATCGTTTTTATACACCAAGAATACTAAATTTCTTTTGAAAAAGTGTTTATATTATCAATCTTTGATTATAATAAAGAATTTGATCAAATTTAACGGGCATTATTAACAGAAAATGAAAACTTCTCCCAATTTACTAAATATTGCCAACTTTACTGAAAATAGCATTTCTTTTGAAAATCAAAGAAAAAGACAAAACAAAAGCACTAGAATGGTCTAGTCTAACACCAATAGTTTTAAAGTAACGGAAAATCATAATCAAAAGGAATATTTTGCATTCTTGTACTTTTAATCTTAACAGAAAATAAAGATTTCAGCAAGTTTAGCAAAATTTTGTAGGGGGAGGGCAAGAATTTAAGTTCTGCTCAACACATATATAAAAGTAAAATCAATTCCATGGTATCATTGTAAAGTTAATACCAGGATCTTTCCGTTGATACCCCATTTTGGCCATTTTGAGGGATCTTATACCCTTTCCAGAGACACGAAAGGCAAAACTTGTGTAAAATCCGAAATACGCAAAATTTAATTACCCGAGGTTAAAAATACCCCTCAATCTCAGCTCCATCCCAACATTTTGCTTGTTAACATTTAAAATCTCAAAATAGACATATAATAGACTTTAAAAAAAATTATGGGGATGGGTCCNGGGGGGGGGGGGGGGGGTGCACGGTAACCATATCTGGCCCATGGCCTAAAAATGAGACCCTTAAACAGTCAATAAACTAATTTGAAAATGAGAACCTTAAACGTTGTGATTATTTTGACTTATTGTGTCAGCCACTTGTTTGTCTTCGAAAGTGCATTGTTTAAGGACCTTCAAGCATTGCAGTATTTAGTATTGTATTATGTCTATATGAATAGCCTATTGTGATGATTTTCATTTTGATTTGTCAAATTTGAAGGAAATTGATGTATATTTTACCAAAACACAAATATGTCTTATGCAATAATATATACAAAAATTAAATTTTATAGCATCGAATAGTCTGTTACAAGTTCACGGAGAATTAATAATTCATCTATCAAATGATTAACTAATCTTTGTGAAATTGTTTTGTCATTTAAACTTCTATTATCATATTTAGAGACGTTCCTATCGAGATATGACAAATTGTCCTTGCGTTTATCAATATGTTTGTTGTCCGTTTGTTGCCCGTATATGATTCATGAGACTAGGCTTGTTTGTTTTTCATCACATCTTATTCGTTAAAAATCTGAAATCTGATCTTATATACTAGTATATTTAAATAGTTATTTACCAAAAAGAGTAGTTTTTTACTAGCAAGGCAACCTGGTTGAAGTAGCTGCGAAATTCAGAATGGGGTCTACGGTCAGCAATTATTTTGTAGTCTCCCAACTTTGCAGAATGCCATTAAACGCAAGGAGTTTCAAAATAAGATGAAACTCATTGGAAATGATGGCAAATGCAGCAAAAAGAGAAGTAAGACATTTTGGAATCTCCTTAGGGGTTCTAGAGAAAACAAAACAATTAGCCAAATTATCGACCCTGTTGGTAATGGGGATATGATAGAAGAAAAAGAGGATGTAAAAAGATGTAATGGCTCATATTTTGGAAATATAAGAGTTGATTCCACCCTAGACCAAAATTTTAAAAATTTTATTATACAAAAAGTTGCTGAAAAACACAATGATACAGGGGTGGAACAAAACACACTTTCTGTTGTTTTTACTAGACAAACTATATCTGAGACGCTAAAATCGTTGCAGTTAGGGAAAGCATCGGGTGTTGATGATATCCCTAACGAATTCCTTAAATACGGTGGCAATATGGTAATTAGAACGGTAACTGATATGTTCACTGTAATATCAGACATCGACGAAATACCATTTGAATGGCATAAAGGCATTATTAAGCCACTTCATAAGTCGGGTTCTGTATACGACTTAAACAACTACAGGGGGATCACTTTGTCCTCCAATGTATATAAATTATTCTCAAAAACTGCTCAACTATCTCGAAAAAAATAATATTTTAGGGGAAAGTCAAGGCGCTTTTGGGAAAAATAGACGCATAGAAGACCATATTTTTATTTTACAGGGAATTTGTTCTTTGGCTAAAACACACAAAAAACCTATGTATGTTGCATTTTTAGATCTGTCTAAAGCTTTCGACCGAGTTTGGCGTGATGGTCTTCTTCAAAAACTTATGGAATTGTGGTATTCAAGGAAAATGTTGGAGAATAGTTCAACAGATATATAAAAATGTCCAGAACAAAGTAGTTTTTGGAGATGTCGAATCTGACTGGTTTGATCAGGAATACGGTGTGAAGCAAGGATGTGTTATGTCCCCTACGCTTTTTTCAGTACTATTGAAAGATTTAGTCAAAATGTTAAAGGAGAGTAACATTGGCGTAAATATTTCATCCCAAATTTTGCAATGTCTTCTTTTTGCTGACGATGTTGTTTTATTTGCATCCTCGGCAGAAGAACTACAAAAGCTTTTAGATATCTCCGTAAATTTTGCGAAGAAGTGGAATTTTCGTTTTAACCCGAAAAAATCTAAAATTATGACTATTGGCAACAAGATCAATAAAAGCTATAAATGGAGGTTAGATGACGAGACTATCGATGTTGTAAATAAGTTCAAAAACTTAGGTTATTACGTCAGCAGTTCTTTGAAATCTACCTTTCATGTTGATAGCTATTTAAAGGAAAAGACCGAAAAACACTTAAATTATATCACTTGTGTGCTTGGGGAACATGGGGATTTCAAACGCTTAGAATTCGGGGATGCTCTGTGGACAGGCAAAAAATTTTATATTTTAAACGTCTATCTGAATTATCCAACGAGCGCCTATGTAAGCAAGTATTTAATGAAATGGTTCGTCAAAAGGAAAATGTCTTGAATTACCAGAAATTAAATACTGAAATCTTGTCCGAAATTATTCCTTCAGCTCGTTGGAATCTTTAAGCAACGATAATTTAAACAAATATTTTGGATCGGCTGCAAGACAAAGTCTTATTTTGGAGGTTCATTCAAAAAGTAGTCTGGATTTATACCAGCACTTTCATGTAAGCATAGGAAAGCAACCTTATCTTAGTGGAAATGATTTTCGGATGTCTAGACTAAAATTATTAGCTAGAACCAAAACGATTCTGCTTCGGAAATTTTTATCGCGAATGAACATGGTTGAAAATGATCTTTGTTTAATGTGCAAAACCGGGGCAAGTGAGGATCTCGAACACTTTTTATTGGAATGTACTGCCCTCGAAGGTATTCGTAAACAATTCGATGCCTTATTTAACTTTAGTTTTCACATAAATAGTGACTGTCAAACTCATTTTATGGAACTGTCGCCAAGTGCAAAATTACAATTTTTAATTGGTGATGTTGGATATCTTTTTAGTGAACAAATAGGCTCATTTTACGATTTTAATGGAAAAAAAGTTTTTAATGGAATGTTTTAATTTGAGATCTTTTCTGATGACATGACATGATTTTATACTTTGATATTATGTATGTGCATTTCATTTAGGAATCTTGCTTTTATTATTAGAAATTATGTTTGTTTTATTTATTCACGAGCATTAGAACATTTTTATAGTGTGGACACATGTTTTAATATTTTGACATTTGATTTAATTTGATGTATATAGTCTGTATATAGCATAATTTATTATTATTAGACGCGCCATCACTACTACCCTGGTGATGGGCGCCCCCGCTGTAAAGGGGTAGTTTCTAAATAAAATATATATATAACTGTTGCCTAGTTAATAGCCCTACATAAAATGGGCAACCGCTCCCGAATAGACGGGATTTGCCAGCACCGGAGAGTCGAGCCAAGGAAAATGGGATGGGACATAGGTCTCCCAGAAGGTGTACAGATCGCACATGAGTTGAATGACCATAGATGAACGATCGGGTATGGTGGATTTAATTGCTTTGGAAATATGTAGTATCTCATATAAAAAATGTTAATCGAAATAATTTTTTTGGAATTAATTTATTGATTGATAATATTTTGATTTGTTTTTATTTTGTTTGATTTCTCAATTAGAGTGAAGTGTGCAGTGTGAGCCGAAGCAGTTCACTTGCTAGGTTCTGTTTTTTTATTAAGCCGAAGCAACTCATTTTGTTACTGTTTTCATTGGCTTGTTGTCAATTTTGTCTTGTTTTATTTTGATCTGATTATTTGAAATATATAAATAAGTAGCGGATTTCTCAGACAGATAAGAGGTTAAATGTGAACCATTACAACCTTCGACGTGTTGTATCAAGGGGTCTGTCCGTCGAGGAAGCACCAATGTTTGTACCAAAAATGGTGCCTCCTCGACGGGCATTTCTACTGCACTACAACTAGCTAATGACAGAATCGGCACCGATCAAAATGATTCATTCCACAGGGAACTGAGAAGTAGTATTGAAAAAGAAAATGTACCTGTGTGTGGTATGAAAAATTTACCAAGCAATTAAAAAAGGTCAAGTCAAACTGTACGAGCAATATATCGTCAACAGAATTGCTAAGACAAGTATATCTTATGGTCCTTCTACTCGATCTTTTGTGGCAAACTTTGACTGGAAGTCTATATGTGTATATTCAGTACTGTGGCTAGAAAAAGAGACCCACTAGTAGAGATTTAAGTCAGTTTGTTTTGAAAAACGTATGTGAAAGTGCTGAAAGATGCTGCGAAAGGGCCCCTACACTGTATCAAATGGAACTCTAATGCTGATTTTGTTGCTGGTGATGATCAGTACCACTGTAAATGTTACAAAGCATATATATCCGAGAGAAACATCAAATCGAAATCTTGTGACAAATATCTCAAGAGTCGATCCATACCAAGAAGCATTTTTCAAAGATTCTAAAATTGATGAATCATTATTACACGAAGGCACAATGTTTGAACTCCAAAAGCTTCTTGATACATGTAAACAATATTTCATGAGGATATTGTCGACAGTCCAGGTTATCCATCTCATCGACTAAAAGAAAAACTAAAAAGTCATTATCGGGGTAGAGTCGTATTCAAAACACAGATTAGTAGTAGTCAGGGCGTCACTCATGGCAAATACAGTAGTTGAGTCGCTTATTACTACTGCCATATACCAAGCACAGAATTGCCTTAACACGCAGGAATGGTCAAGTCAAAGGAGCTAAATTACGTTGTTCTGAACCTTGTTTTTGTGAAAGTGACGAGAATTGTCACATCATTTAGGAGAACAATGGAGTCGGTAGTAACAATTTATCATCTGATGAAGAATCAGACAATGAAAATGATCAAAACTAGCGTGTATAATGTTTCTCAGTGACGGCTTGTTGTATTTGTAAATACTGATTTATTTCGATTCTGTGGTAATTTTGTACATATGTACATAGTTTTCCATAATTTTTAAAAATAGTATAATTTTTAAAAATACTATGTATATTTAATCAATAATTTTATTCGGTTGCACAATATTATGTATGCAGAATATTTTTCTTGGTAAATATATTAATATATAATTTATTACCTCCCTTGTTGGCTGTCACCCTGTTATCGTGTGAGAACTTGAGATCCTCTTTTACCATATGGGCGAAATCAAAGTGAATTCAACATTCAAAAAGATATAATCATGTTAGAAAGGCCATATGCTAGAGGACAGACAAAGTGCAGTACTTTTAGAATGTAAATAGCTCCCTTTGTTTTTGTAGCTTGTGTTTGATTTTACGTATTTTAATAAGGTATTTTTCTTTTTTTTAGTTTATTTAATGTTTGTTTTGTATAGTTTGGCATGAAACTGCATCGAATTTGTAGTCTGGGGACATCAGCTATTGTTTGTAATTATAAATCTTGTTTGTTTTAAATAATAACCTAAAATGTCACAATAATAGGACCTCCAAATAAGAAAGTAGAATTATTTTATTCATAATTTGTTGAATATAAATTAAAGATATTTCACTTTTAAATCCTCAGGGTTTTCATCGACCAATTAGCCAGGATTTCGAAATTGGCTGGAAAATCAATATGTTTTGAAATAATTCAACTTTTTATCATGCAAAGCTCTACCCTGAACCGAATATGACTTCCAATTTAAATCTTATTGGCTACTTGTTTTATACCAACTTTTATTCATTTTTCATTTTTGTTGTTTTTGACCAGCACCGAAGAGACATACTATGTCGACATAATGATCTAAAAAAACTAAGTTTATGACATCTTTGGTATTTATTTTTTCATTGTCATAGAGTTGATAATTCTGCTGTTAATCTGTTAGTTCCCTAGGTAATTTACCGATCAAGAGGTCAGTAACTCGGAGCTACTCATGTAAATCTCGGTATCTAAATTTTGAAAAGCATTGTATGGAGTTCAAGTATGATTAGCAAAAGTATTCTTATGAATCAATATTTTTCAGATGTCATAAATTACCGCATAACTTAACTTGATACGAACTTCTTATTTAACCTTCCATAAATACCATAAGAAAGCATCATGACTCCCAAATTTTCACACCAAGGAGATAATAAATTTAAGGTTATACCTAGAAGGAACTCTACGGAATTACACTGGGTATTCAAAATAAAGACTGTCCGAATACAGTCTCCAGCTGCCTGATTGATTGATGTTTTACGCCAACCTCTGCAATATTTCAGCCATATCGCGGCGAGACTTGTAATAACAATATCTATGTTACCATATAGTTTTATACAAATAAAAACAGACGTGTAAAATAAAAAAAAACGCAATAGAAGAAGTCTTACTTTAATTGTTTATGATCAGAAACTTTAAGATAAATCCATTTAAATCTTACTAAATCATTTTGATTGCTTTTAAAAATTGAACGATTTATTTAAAAAAAAAAAAATTCGTCTAATACGGTCATTAAAAAGTTAAGTAAATGAGAACCGAACCGTCAATCTAAAAGCGAACAATCCAAGGACAATGGCAACACCAGAAACAAAAAAAGGCAGAAAAAAAAAAACAGAGACACAACATGGGTACAGCACAGAAAAGAAAAATGAAGGCACTCACACACAAAGATGAACAACACGGACCCAATATAAAACCATGGGTGTGATCAGGTGCACCGGTAGAGTCAGCATCTCCTGCTTATTCCTCACTTGAAGAAACTGTGATTCAAGATTCAGTTTTTACTTAATACTGGTATGATCATTTCTTTTATTTTCTATCTAGGATATTTCAATATCAGTATTGAATGTTGTTGACTTGCTACCTGACACTACCACAATGGAAGGGGAGATTTAGCGCACCATAAACACATAATATATTTTGAAATGCCTGTTCCAAGTCAGGACCATTGCGGTCGACAATTGTTTCAGTGGTTTTCCACCTGCTTTGTTTTTCGGTCTCTTGACCTTTCAGTTCAGTAATTTTGTTATTACCTCCATTACCTACAGTTTTTTTACTCAAAATATGTCATAAAAATATTTCATGTTTGGGAGGATAATTTGCAAAAACAAATACCGGTAGAGTTCTAGATATATGTTATATTGCTCGAGCCAACGTACATGTTAATTTTCATTTTAAAACTTAGCAAAACATAAAATATTTGTCCAATCCCTCCAAATGACTCAAGGTTAAACGCGCAGGTGACATTTTAAAATTATTTCTTGCAAGCGTCTTCAAGAAGGATAAAAAATGGTAATTTAATCTAGCAATTATCCTGATTAAGGGTTTAAAGGGGGATATTTTTCAGGCAGGTGGCCGGCTGATTATTTTTTTAGAATTCAAAACGCATGGTGGATACAGTGACTACTTTGATGAAGCTCCGTTGCTCACAAATAGGCTACTTAATGAATCTTACCCATTGCATCATCAGTACATGTGTATAACGGGCGGCATCACAATCTTGTAGATGTAATAAAAGGGATAACAGGAAACATCTACAATGGCTGAAACATTTACATGCTGAAATCTGATGACAACAGATATTTCCATTTACAGCTAAAGTTGTTTGTCCTTTACGGGATTTAACCTTACTAACGAAACAAAAGCGGTAGAATACCGAAGGACCAAAGCACAAAATTACATAAATCAAAATCAAGAGACAAGGCAAAAGCAAGAACACCAGTAGACGTAGGACCAGAGACATTAGAAACACCACAGACACAGCACTTAAAACTGTAGCGCTAACAGTGTGAACTCTAAAAAAAAAATGAGTAACCTCAGGTGCTCTGGAAGGGTAAGCATGTCCTGCTCTGTATTAAGCACCCGTCACACTGCCAGAGGGTCAATCCAGGGTAAAGTCAGAATCGGTATGTCGGATCCGGGAAGACATGCATCTAGCTGAAAATCGTCCGTTTTTATTTGTGACACCCACATTTCATTTACAAAGTATATCTATGATGTCGTGATGACGGCCATAGAATAGAAATTAAGATGTTCAACACAATGGGTGTCCTATAAAAAGCATGAGATGCTTATTCTACAGGTGCAATTCATGTACATGTAACCGATGATTTTGTTTGCATTTTTCATATTTGAATGTGTGTGTGTCTTCATATTCCTTTTCTATGTCGTAATCATGTTATGTCATGTTATTGTTTTTCCGATGTTGCCATTGTCTTTTGATTGTTCTGTTTTGGACTGACGGTTCGGTTCTCACTTACCCTCCCATTCGTAATAACTGCATTCGAAGGGAGGCAATTCAAAATCCTATTGATTTGTATCAACTGAATATTGACATATAATTTTACTTATATTATTATAATATAGTGTAAGGGATTTTTCTCATTTTTGTCTTTTTGCACTTTTGAATTCGGATCATCGGTAATGATGCAATTATCCTAATATACTTTTTTTCGATTTATTTAGGACTTTGTTTTGTTTTTATATGTTAATGTTTATCTTATCAAAACTTTATACATATCGGAACATACAACGATTTCAGTTCAAATCATGAAGTATTATGCCTTATTCCATACACTCCTGTTTGGACAACATTTTTTTAATTGATAAAATTTTACTGTTAAAATCATATTATATTATATTTTATGTCATACATACAAACTGATTCCCGGAGAGTCACGGTAAACTTGCATAAATAAACAATGAAACGATATGGAGTTAATGCTCTTTATATACCTATTCATAGAGTTGAACGGTTGTTGCAATTTCAAAAAAAAATGCAAAATACATGTTGTAATGTGTATAATTTTATATAAAAATGATACAATTAAGGTAGATAGATATTGCTGCGCTGTGCAATGGGACTGTTGCACTATCTCTAGTTATCGTGTCCGCCGCTAGGTTCGTTAGTGTATTGGTGAGTTCCGTTCGACAAGCCCCGTTTAAACTAATTTTAAATTGGCAAAAGTTTGAAATAAAATTGTGAATTACCATGAACAATAATATACCAAATTTTAGTGCAGTTACAATAAATGGTATTTAAGATACAAGATCCGAAAATTGCAAAACCGTATGTTTTGGAGGTATTTCTAAATGATTTTGTAAAGTTACCAAGAATAGACAAACATTTAAGTGTCATAAAATGATCTTCATATGCAGTTTATTTTTTCAAATCAAAACAATTTGATGTATTATGAGGCCATTTGGTACATTGCATGTTTACCTGTAATCTGGACACAATATCCATACCTGATCAAAATCAGTTTCGTTTTTTTGATGTACGAATAATAAAGGTGTGACCAGACAAGATGAAAAAAAATGTTTTAAACGTTATGCAGTCATCAATATCACCCGCATTTGAAATATTCATTTTGATTAAAAAAATCTTTTTGGTGTTCTTGCAAATTTGTATAGCGAGATAATTGAATACACATGTTTAAAGCACTCATTTTGATTTTTATAAGACAAAATTAAGGATGAAAAATGAGTAAATAAATAAAACAAGGAATAAAAATAAAAGACTTAAAAATAGACGGCTTTTATTCCAAATAATTCATCAATTGACATTTTATTGGAAATGAATGTTCAATTACTGTTACAAAAATGCCATCTTCCTGAATTCAATAACACCTGCACATGTATATTGATGTACCTGTATATTGATACACCTGTATATTGAAAGGTGTTGACAATGGTACATGTTTAGCAAACTGCCGCGATGGGTAGGGTGGCCCTCTCAGGTAATTTGCAATCAGGTTACCTGTTTGTCATCTCAAATTTTGATTAAATTACAATCAGAACAAAGGTCGAGCTAATGAAATTGTTTGTATGTATTACACAATAACAGAAAAGAAAAAAATAATTACAACAAAAATATTTAATTTTCTTGGATGGAATTAAATAATAATACATCTGAAAACGTTAACATTTTAACACACATTATCTTGAATAATAAACGTATAAACATAGATAACAAAAATGTAGCCTATAAAAATTGGATGGAAAAGGGTGTTTTGGTGATAAATGACTTGTTAAGTCAGGATGGAAAATTCTTCACATATGATCAATTTATCCCAAAATATGATATAAATACAAACTTTCTGTTATACAATGGAATTATATCCTATATAAAAACCTTCATGCGCAACTTAAACATTGACATTACAAATTTGAAAAGGGTTCAAGGTCCCCTACTCCCCAATCCAATTCATATATTTTTTAAAATCAAAGAAAGGATCCAAAGACATGTATTATGCCTTACTAAACAAAGAAACAAATTTGACCTGTGAAGAAAAATGGTCCACTTCGCTAGGTAAACATTTAGATTGGAAAAAATTCAACGTATGGTTTTCTCTATCACTCAAAATACTAAACTCGAATGGTTAAAGTACAGGATTTTACATAGAATAATTGGTACAAATTATCTTTTAAAAAAAAAATTAAAATCATGTTCCTTTTGCAGAGAAGAAGTTGAAACTATTCAACATTTATTTTGGTCTTGTAATCAAGTGTCTCAATTATGGAATGATTTAAATAGATGGATTTTTGACAAAACTCATATTGAATTCCCATTGAATATAGAAATTGTATTATTTGGTTACTATGGTGTACGAAACCTTTTGAATGATATGCGTAACTTAATTTTATTAACAATAATTTTTTTTTATTTTTAGATCAAAATTAAATGGAAATAAGTCAAGTTTTAAGGGTTGCAAAATTTATATTATTGAAAATCTTTCTTTTGAGAGATATATTTATTGTAGAAAGAAGTCACCATTGGAAATTGCAATCTACTGGAACCCCTGGCTCCCAATACTTGAAAATTAATTTTATAATAATTAAGTATATGTATTTGAATGTTTTTTTTCATATATATGTGAAAATGTTTATGCAAGTCTTTATATAGGATTTTAGATTTATTTACGAGTTCTATTTCCATATTGCTTTATTTTTGTATGCCATAAAGGCTCAGATTTAGTTTGCAAAAATTTTAACTTTGTTTCAATTGAATTTCCCAAACAGAAATGCTTGTGCTGTAATTTACAATATTATTGTTTGATATGTCTCACTGTTTTGATAATAATGTTTATTTGTTCATAATCTATATTTTAACAACCGTGTTCATACTTGTGCCAATAAAGTTCATAACAAAAAAAAAAAAAAAAAAAAAAAAAAAAAAAAGAAAAAAAAAAACATTTAATTTTTTTAAATGAAAAAAAAAAGAAAATAAAAAGAAAAAATATCTTTTATTTGAAATTAATATTTTAGACAATGAGTTACAATCAAAACTTAGTTTGTACTTCAGAAAACTTCTGAACAAGCACGGATTTTAAGGGAAAAAATTGCATTCAGTTGTGTATTTTAAAACTGGTTCTTAACCGAACGGCTTCATATATCGGCAAGCCATTTCCTATATTTAAAGCATAGTGACATACACATTTTTTCATTGTAATCATTAGTTCATATCATAAACTATCTATTTACATTTTAATTTATTAAAAGCATGGTGACACATACATTTTTTCATTGTAATCAGTAGTTCATATCATAAACTATATATTTACATTTTAATTTAATTTTAGAAAATTCTCATGGAAAAAAGTTTCATTTCTATTAAGCTGAAAATTGCATTTCCATATTTTCCCTGTGCATTCTTTGTAAAATAAGATGAAAAAATGGCTAAAATAAGCAAACTTTGACATATATTCTAGAAAAAAACAAGTATGGTGACTCTTACTTTTTATTACAGATTTCGGGTTGGTAGGATTGGTAAATCTACCTTCCGGTAATTGGTAAATTGAGCAGACTTAAAGAAAAATATCATGGATATAAATATAAGTGTCTATCTACCTTAATAAGAAAGTAGATGTTTTTAAGGATTATCTACAAACATGTATGACTCCCGCCTTCAATTTTTTGTCATATGATTCCTTCGTTGAGTTAAAAATATTTGTAAATTTAAGCAGATGGTTCGAAAGCTCCGATTGTTTATAATGAATAACAAAATACCGAAGTTACTGTAAATTTTGTTTCTTCATATGCCCATATCGACATCTTATCCTCTTCATTGCATATAAAATCAAAACATTAGGAAATCCAAAAATCGAAACAGATGTAAAATCTGATAAAGAACAGATATCCAATAAGATCTAAATATTAAAACAAAAATCAGCTAAGCACAGACCTATGCAAGAAGGAGATGCTGCTTAGTTTTAAACAAAATTTTCTACAATTTAGATATAAAGTTTATAAATAAAATCGGGATTAGTGCAAGCACCGAAATACTAGCTACTTGGTTGTTGTATAAACTCGGGGACTAACACTCCACCAGCAGAGACTTCGGCCCAGTGGTAATAAATAATTTTCCGATGTTGCCTTTGTCAATGGATTGTTCGTTTTAGACTGACGGTTCGGTTCTCACCTTGAAACCAAAACAAGTTTAATGGATTCTCTTAATAAAAGTAAAAGATAAAGCGGACTGTTCATCAAATAAATAAATAAACTGTCGTCTACAAATCCAGTCAACGTGTATCGCTCATCTCAACGACTTTGCGAATATATACACCCATACAGGACTCCTCCAAAAGAAATACCAAGGGGGTTAAAATTGGGGACAAGAATATCGAGATTGGTGTCCTACCAAGGAATTTTGTTGTGTTTCGAATGCACAGATATTGCAGACCGAACCAACCATCTCAGACAGATATTACAGACTGAACCCACCATCTCTGTTAGAACAAAGAGAAATAAAATAGAGTGGACCACAAATTTTTTTGACACGTTATGTCAGACTAAAGTAAACAAATTTGTATCTTATTTTAAACCTTTCCATAGACCCTTAAATATATATAAGGGTCTCCTTCCTTTCATTGTTTGAAACGTCACGTCAAGATTACATTACGTACATTGTTTGTATACATAAAAGCGATAGTCTAAATTTAGAAATAACGACTATATTTATGTTAGAAATTTGTAATCAGGCTTCTCAGACGATTTTATATATTTATATTTATATATACATAACCATCTGAAAGTAAAGCAACAACACCAAGATGCCCGACGTACTGAATATTAATAGATGCACGCTTCGTGAGAATAAAAAACTGAAGTGAACAGTTCCCGTATTAAATAGCTTTTTATGTATATATGCATAAATGAAACTGTTAAGTCTGGTCTAGAAAACTACATGGGTCGTTCATCGTATTGGGATCCAATAAACGAATCATTATACGCTTCAGAAAAGTGTTCCCGAAAGTATAATAAAAATCGTCCTATGACATATCTTTTGTAGAAGTTAAGGATTGACCTAGGATCATCTTGTCGACACTATTGATTTATGACTCGAGGTTACCTCAGAAGCATCCGAGACATATCTTTAGTGTAGTATTTTAATTTGTTTATTATGTTTTCATGAACAAAATTGATCAACGACAAGAGCATTTTATATAATTATTTATCCACTGACATGTACATATTAAAGTCTATAAATGTAAAAAAAAATATCGATAGGAATTGTAACTTGCACAATTTACAAATTGTTTTGAAATGACACCTGAATATTAATTGTCATTGTTTCGCAAAGCACTGAAAATCGTGCAAATGAGATAACCTCACTCTCACTTCCAAACATTTACAACAAGGTAGCAGATTTCATAAATTTATAAAATACTTTTAAGAAGTTTTACAGAAGATATGGACATTTTATATCCATATATGACTCGCAAAGAGCTTATTATAAAGTGCATTTCTCATCCTTGATTTTGTGGAAATATTATTAAAAAATGCCAGAAATTGATTTAAAAAAGTCAGTGAAATTGGGACGTTACTTACACTCTTTACGTTATAGTGGATATCAACGGGATAATATATGTCAATCCGTTAAATTGGCTTTTGGTTCAAATGACCTGATGCATTTACACATATACTGCCCTCTCACTCATACTGCAGATGTCTACTGATAAACATGACGACTCCTTCGGGTCAGCACCGAAGTACTGACTACTGGGCTGATGAATACCCTCGGGGACCAACAGTCCAACAGCAGTGGCATCGACCCATGGTAACAAACAACTAAATACCGAATTTACTGTTAATTTACTTTCTGCATATGCGCATTTCGACAACTTGTATCTCATCAGTGCAGATAAAATCTTAACGTTTGGAAGACCATAAACTCAAAGATGTTTAAAAACTGATAGACAACAAATAACCAAAGTGATCTAAATCTAAAGCCAAAATCAGCTAAGGACAGAGCTACTCCTTAGTTTTCAATAAAATTTACAAAATTTTAGATATTGGAAGGTTTCAAAAATAATCGGCTTTCGGTTCAGCACCGAAGTACTGACTACTGGGCTGGTGAACACCCTCGGGGACCAACAGTCCATCAGCAGTGGCATCGACCCAGTGGTAACAAACAACTAAATACCGAAGTAACTGTGAATTTACTTTCTGCATATGCGCATTTCGACAACTTGTGTCTCATCAGTGCAGATAAAATCTAAACATTTGGAAGAACATAAACTCAAAGATGTTTTAAAACTGATAGAGAACAAATAACCAAAGTGATCTAAATTTAAAGCCAAAATCAGCTAAGGACAGAGCTTTGCATGAGGGGGATACTCCTTAGTTTTCAATAAAATTTACAAAATTTTAGATATTGGAAGGTTTCAAAAGTAATCGGCTTTCGGGTCAGCACCGACGTACTGACTACTGGGCTGGTGAATACCCTCGGGGACCAACAGTCCACCAGCAGTGGCATCGACCCAGTGGTAACAAACAACTAAATACCGATGTTACTGTGAATTTACTTTCTGCATATGCGCATTTCGAAAACTTATGTCTCATCATTGCAGATAAGATACGTGTTTACTGATGCGTTGGTATTGAATCATGCTTACACGTATCTTTTAAAAAATATTGAATAAAAAAAAACGAAATATAATGTAAGTATTGAATTGGATGATCGTAAGACACTTCATTTGATGTCTTTAAGTTAAGACGAATATTTTCAAAATATCATAACTGACGCGAGATAACCTTGGTTTCTTGCCTAACTGTTTATTATAAATAATATTTTATCATATATACTTTGAGGATATTTTGCTACTTTAAGAGTTGACGCTTCATGAGAATCTTGACACAGTGCTTCAGGATATGATACTTCTATTGTGACCTGTAGTGGCCTCTGTTGTTTTCTGTGGTGTGCAGATAAATATTATCTTTTAAATATAATGATAACACAATTTTATGTTTTAATAGGAACTGCAGTTCCCTGTCCGGAAGGAACAACATCACCAACAGGTTTTCCACCATGCTCAGGTATGACTCCATAGTATCTACATTTTTTTATCACCTTACTGATATGACCTTCTTTTGCATGCTTTTGAATAAAAATGAAAGGATATATATTGAGAAAATGCTCATGAGACAAATTTCTACAAATACATAGTAGAAGTTATCAATGGAACATTGCTTTAATTGTTGTTCTTCATCTTTAAGTCACCATGATGCTTTCAGCAATGAGCTTTGCTCATACCTTATACCTTGACTTTGATTAGGTTTACAACAAAGGAAAAATAAACATGTACACAAAATGCCATTTACTTATAGTCAGTGGATTTGAATTTATTCAAACTTTTAGTTATTAGAAAAAGTTAATATGATTTCAAAATGAACAACGAAAATATTAATGAATTTTTCACTCTTTTTTTTTGTGAAAACCACACAATGAATAAAGATAATATTTGGTAATTTACAGTATACATTTATTGCAAGTAAACTTTAAAGTAGAAAGTGTCAAATAAAATTTAGTTACAAATTGAATACGGTTACAGATGAGATGTGTGAAGAAAAAAATGTCTTGAACACGTATATCATATAGTAGTACATGTAATAAATGTAGAATAATACGTCCCTCACACTTGATATAATTACATTGCCTAAAAACTGCAGGAGAAAAGAAAAATAGACGATACATGATTATTGATATTATGTGCGCTACTTTTTACTGTAAAGCCAACTAATGTTCCATTTTGATTTCAAGGCATGCTGAAGCAGAACACATTGGCAACTAATAAAAGTACGTCTGGCGTCAGAAAAATACAATACAAAATACAATGAGAAAATAAGTTAATAATTCAATATTTGAAGAACAGTTTTGACAATAAGTGGGAAAATATATCTATGGCCGCAGATGAAAAAAACTTGATCAGTTAAAGGAGGACAAGACCGATAGCCATGTAGTTAGATGAGCATAGCTGTGACCCTATGTTAACAACGGCCGTCAAGTTGGTGACTTATTCTCTATTCCCTATTCGCTATTTACTTATTCCCTATACCCTATTCGATACTAGTATTTACTTATTTCCTATTCCCTATTCTCTATTCGCCATTTACTTTTACCCCATTTCCTTTTCCCTATTCGTCATTTACTTATTTCCTATTCCCTATTTGTCATTTACTTATTCCCTATTCCATATTCGTCATTTACTTTTTCCCTATTCGCCATTTACTTATTCCCTATTCTCCATTCGTCATTTACTTATTCCCTATTCCCTATTCGCCATTTACTTATTCCCCATTCCCAATTCCTATTCGTCATTTACGTATTCCCTTTTCCCTATTCGTCATTTACTTATTCCCTAATCCCTATTAGTCATTTACTTATTCCCTATTCCATATTCGTCATTTATTTATATCCTATTCCCTATTCGCCATTTACTTATTCCCTACTCCCTATTCTTCATTTACTTATTCCTTACTCCCTATTCGTCATTATTTCGGTGCTGGCCAAAAAACCGATTTTATTTTAAAACTTGCAATATCTAAATTTTAGGAAAATTTGTTAAAACCTAAGGAGTATCTCCCTCTCACATAGCTCTGTCCTTAGCTGATTTAGACTTTCTTGGTAATTTGTTCTCTATCAGATATTACACATTTTTGGGTATAAGGATTTCCAAATGATTTGATTTGATTTGCACTGATGAGACATATGTTGTCGAAATGCGCTTATGCACAATCTAAATTAACAGTAACATCGGTATTTTGTTTACTTAAACCATTGTTGTGACGTCATCTTTTGTATTAACTGTGGATTCTTTTTAAAGAACCCACGGCTTACCCTCTATTGTTTTCTCAAGGGAAATGTATGTTAATACATTTTACTGCGAACTGATTGTCCGATCAAGCGAAATAGTTTTGTTCGCATACCTTCGTTTGTCCCGGATCTTTTTGATTTTTGGAGGGGGGGGGGGGTTGCTGGGATTTTCACCCGAGTTGGGAAACGTTTTGGACCGCATGCTAGGAAATTTAGGAAATTTGTTGCTTGTTGGGCGAGTTTTTTTCTAATGAACAGCGCGAGGGCTAGATTATTTTTTAACCAAAGTGCTGGTGTCGAAGATTTTCTTAGCATAGTCCGGGGCCAGAAATCCCAGCCCCAGCCCTGAAAGTCCAATGTTCCATGCTTTACTGGGTCGTTTAAACTAACCTCAGTAATGTATATATTGTACATATTGTAGAAGCTGGCAACATTGTAATTTATATTTCCTCCAAGTGCAACTAGATTCAAAAAATACATCTGATAAATACATGTACGGGGAAATGTTCTTTTTAATTTCGGTCTTTTCTTCACAACATAAAAAAAAATATTATAATCTTTTACGAGTTCCCTCCAGTTATCAGTGTTAGTTCTAAATTTATACAAAATTCTGCATCCATCTGTGGTGAAAAGCACAGTAATAGATAACGGGCTTTACCAGCTGTGCTGAGATGATCTATTTCTTCAAGAATATATGCATATGGTAGAAGGAAAATTAAATGAATATCCGGCTTGTACACCTTTTTTTCACGAATTTATATTTTTCTGTACCACTTAGCTTCATATTAAACAAAGGCCTTTGACAAAGCAAAACCTTGAAATATCATTAACAGGGGTAATAACACGGGATCCCAAGCTTTCTGTGAGGCAGGAACCCATGTATGTACAGCCCAGATTCCTATGAGTGGAGCCCGGAGCCAAGTGTTGGAGCCCTTGTTTCTAGCCCGGAACCCTGTGGTGTAGCCCAGATCCCCACATTAAAAAACGGTTTGAGCCTAGGAGTCAAGAGCCCATGTTATTCCCCTTGAACTGTAAGTTTTTGGCAATTCTCTTGTCAAAGAAGAATTTCGGGAGATCGTGACCGAAGCAAAGAAATAAAAGGACTTTAGAATAGTTATAATTAGACTTGAACTTTATATTCCTAGCTCAATTATTTAAATGTGTTACTGTTTCGAAAAAAGTAATATTAGGCCATAATAAACAAAATATCCAACATTCTCATCCCCTATAGCCCCGATTTTTTTACATGCCTGAACAAATTTTATTTTGATTTTTTGGGGGCAAATTTTGTTACATTTCTTATATAATTAAAGCATTTTTCACAAAAAGATAAAAATATGAAATGAGAGTCGCCCACCCGCCCAAAATTTTGAAAAAAAAAATAGATGAGAATCTAGGAATTATCTTATTGTGGCCTTATCTTAGAGTTTTATGTATGATCTGTACTTATGACACATAAATTGCCGGAATGGTAAGAATTGCTGAATGTAACCAAATGAAAAGAAGCGAAATGTTATGAAAACGTTGACAATTACGAAGTCTTATTTTACAGTTCTTCAACTTATTTAAATATTCACTAAATTAGAATTACAGGAACATGGATATTAATCTGTCATTAATTTGTCAAGTCAAGACAATGTACCCTGAATATGTCATTTTTAATAATTTGTTTTAATAAACATACTAAAGAAACAAACCTCTACTTATTTTGTTCAGTTTGAAAAAAAGGTCACCAGTGACCACTTCTTGACCCCGCTGGATCTGCCACTGTTTAAAACATTTTGATGAATTCTTCAGTTTCATCTGTTTCCATTGAAAAAGTTTTTGTATGATGGAACTTTATAAATAAGTAATATAATAGACGTTTCAAATACGTACAGCTCAGTGACTAGTCATTTTATCAATTTTCTTCCTTTGCGCGGGGGGGGGGGGGGGNTATAGGAAAAGTGACTTGATTAAACAAATATAAGGCCCTATCAAGTTAATTTGTAGATTCTCATCCACCTGTAACAAAAAATCTGGGCGGGTGGGAGGGTTTTATTTTATATTTTTTACTGATTTTCACTAAAATTGATAGGAATTTAAAGAAAATATTTGATAATTGAAAATAAAAAAAATGAGCTCAGAAAAAATGGGGCGGGTGGGATGAGAATCTATTAATTAATTTGATGTGGCCTAACCAAAAATTATTCTCTTCTTTCCCCCTGCAATTTCATCGTGCAAGTATTACCCTGGGGTTAAAAATATTAAAATGTGTTCTTGCAGAAAGTATCTCATTATATAGATAAAACTTACGTTTTTCTCTCTTCTTCGTTCTTTTTTGATAAGGTTAAGAGGTTCAACACTATTCACCGGCATTTTTTACTGAATTTAATGCCCTTTTTATTCACTTTGAAAAATACATGTACCACAATTGAAGTTTATCTGAGTATATTAGATATCGGTTAAAATCCGACTTTTAGAACAACTTCATCCATATAATTCTTCTTTTACACTGAGTGAACTTTCGTTCATAAAGACATATATAGTACGAAGATAACAATGCAGTAATAAGATAGGCGATAATCCTTTTAATCTCTTGATTACATAAATGTCCCAACAATGGTTTAAGTAAGAGAAACAATGGCCAAGTGTGAATTCATGATAAACAATCCACTCGCCTCCGGCTCGTGGAATCTTTTTCATGAATTCACACTTGGCCATTGTATCTCCTTTACTTATTCCTTACTCCCTAATTGTGATTTACTTATTCCCTAATCCATATTCGTCATTTACTTATTAAACTTAGCTTGGTTAGTTGATTGAGTGATTCTATTGATTATTGATTGATTGATTAGTAAGTTGATTGATTGATTGATTGGTTGGTGTTAAACACCAACTTTAACAATTTTACAAGTAGATCATGGCGTAAAGGTATGATAATTTGAGAAATAAAACAGTAGTTTAAAATAGTAAAGCTATATATAAATAAAACCAATTTCTAAAAGACCACCTGTTTGTAGAAAGAGCACTGTACTTTTATACACTGTATGCATATATATTGGTATTTTAAGTAATATCGTAGAAGGAGAAGCTGAAAGCTGGGAAATAACTAACATTTCATGTAACAGTTACGTCTAAAATGTCGGAATTTTTATAATACTTTTGATAGTATGATCATTAAGCCTAATATGGAACATTTCTTAGATCTTCAATACGAGAAACAATTTGATAAGTGTATTGGTACAAATATAAAAATTGCCTGTAGCAAAATATTGAAAGGTTTGCCTTATGCATTGATGGATTCAAAGAAGGATTCCAGAGGTTGGACCCTTTTACGTTAAAAAATCAATTTGTGCAGATACTAGGCAAACACAGATAAAAGTTTGAAAAAGCTTTAGGGATTAAAAAAAATCGGCAAAAATCTAAGTTTAAGTAATTCAGTAATAAGGTCACTGAAGTATAAATAGTTTGTAGCTGAATTTGAGGTATTGAAATGAAGATATATATGCTACATTTGAGTGGAACCATATATATTATATTTAAATATAACTAAAACATAAAAAGTATTATATCTATAGAGATAGAGATAGTGATAACGTGCGAAAATCGAATAGGCAAGGAATAGGTGAGACGTATGGATGTGTGCTAATGGGGTGATTTCACATCTAGCAACTCATTTCTAGCAATAGATAACGCAAAACAACACATAGCAACTCACATAAGTTGTCGAAATGCGCATATGCAGAAAGTAAATTCACAGTAACTTCGGTATTTAGGTATTTTCTAGCAATAGATAACACAAAACAACAAAAATCAACTCACAAGATAGAGATAACGTCCGAAAATCGAACAGGCGACGAATAGGTAACAGGGTTCCAGTGGAGGACGGAGACGTATGCATGTGTGCTAATGGAGTGATTTCACATTTCGCAACTCATTTCTAGCAAAAGATAACACAATAACACAAAACAACTCACAAGATAGAGATAGCGTGCGAAAATCGAATAGCAACGAATAGGTAACAGGGTTCCAACAAGAGTATGGAGACGTCTGCATATGTGCTAATGGAGTGTTTTCTCATCTACGAACTCATTCCTTACACTATATAACAACGTGTCATTAACCTAAATGTCATTTTATACTAAAGGCCGTTACGCTTGTACAATCACGTGTAGTTACTACATCTGAAGCTTGCACTGCATGGAAATATAGTTATAATTATAAAAATCTCCATGCATGCTACAAACAAACACGCCAGGTGACTTATTAAATTCAGTTACCTTGAGAGGGATAATTGCCATAAATAAAAGTACTCATGGCTTCAGAAAAATACAAGACAACAAATTAAGTTAATACATTTAATATTTGAAGAACAATTTTGACATTAAGTATCACTGATTCAATAGGAGTTTGTTGCATAACACGATGAATGTAAATACGAAGAAAATATCGAAATAAAATAGATTTTTATGTAGCGATTCAAATGGCCATTTTGACAACTTTTGTTTCTTGAGTGCAGATACAACCTAAAACGGCCTAAAAGTAAAAGAAAATGAGTAATGTAGAATGAGTATAGGACAAAGCTTTGCTACTTGAAATAAAAAGCAATTTTACCTTCAATCTTCTTCCGTGTATTAGTAACCATCTACCCGATAGAAAACTGTTTTTCTTCGTCATCCGTTAGTCGTTCCGTAGATTACGTATATTTCGGCTGCGCTCAAACTGAAGTTTATTTTAACAACAAAGAAGTTGATCTCCATGCATGTACCGTTACTGTTGACAACGTTAGTTCACCCAAGAATATCGCTGAAGGCAGCGTGAAACCGATAGGGACAGTTTACGCATGGAGAAACAGACATATATAGTAAAGGTAATCTATTTAGCCCCAAATGCAACGATATAAATGCGATGCGTATTTTTGACAACAACCCTAGACGTAAATGAAGGCATGGCCATCGCCATTGTACATCGCCAAGTCTTTATGATGTATCTGTAAAACGTCTACTTCCTTCTGTTTGCAAACCTCTAGGACTGCATCACATTCGCACAAAACTTTACTTGTTGCCACTTACTACCTACATGCACTGTATAGAGAATCTTCAGAAAATTCTGTTACTGACCCATCCTCATCTTTATACAAAATAGACGCAATTATTATTGATATTGGTCAACAAGAATTATTCTGACCTATTAAATAAAACGCAAATGTAGAAGACGCTCGTTTCTACCAATAAAATTTGCTAATAAGAATTTGGATGCCATCAACCTTGACAATATACTGCATCACAAAAATGTAAAAAACAAAGTACCTCCATATTTTAAGGACACATCAGTTCCAATCATTTCATATACCTATACTTCACCGATAGCATCTGAAATTTTCAACCATAAACGTGTATTGCAGAGCCTTACCACCGACGACCTCAAGTCTAAACCATCCGATTGTTCATGTTTAAATTAACCTTACAGATATAGTCCCTGTGGTTACGTCATAACGGGAGACTTGAACATCATCGAAAACCCGTCTCTCCGTGATATCCTTGCAAAGGGACCCTAATTCCGTGAACCACGATCCATCAACTGGGAGCAAAATTTAAACTCCTTATGGATGCTGTAGAGGACTGTGCCAGAAAATGGATTAAAGGTGAATAACATGAAGACCTTGAAGGCTGTGAGGTCAATGCTTCTTAAACGAATTAGTCACATACGAGGGTCAATAAGAACTAAAGCATCATCCATTTTCCAAAACGCCAATGTTTCCAGATACTTGTCCTCAATTCATGACAAATATGTTGTTCTTCTGGCAGATAAGGCCCCTTATAACACCATTTTCATATGTAAAAATCATTACATCGAATGTTTATAGAAAGAACTAGGCACTGGTAACCCCCAGGGCAATCCAACCTACACAGCTACTACTCTGTTTGAGAAGGAGATATTACAGAACCATAAATCTTTTTTGCTTTCCTTTTCGAATTTCAACCAAAGAAGAAGACACCGATCCTGTACTGGGTACCACAATTACACAAATGCCCACACAAGCAACGGTACATCGCTGGATCTGCAAAATGTTCCACAAAACCTCTTTCTCAGCTTTTAACCTCAATCTTGACATTCTTAAAAGAGGGCCTTCAAAAATACTGTGATACAACCTTTTCAAGAAGTGGTTTAGATAAAAAACGGATATTAAAAAACATTAAACATCTGCTTGAAATCCTAAAATCAAAATCATTATCGCATTGTAACAGCATTAAAACTTTTAAACTTCTCCACACTTAATACTACCACTGAAATCTCGACTGAAGGATATAATTCATAGATGTTTCTTCAGTGAGTACATTGTCATAGGCAGAGAACAAGCATACTTTGTGAAATACGACTCAGAATCGCAGAAAAAATACACGGTGGAAGAAGTGATAAAAATAGTAGAGTTTCTGATTGACAATATATTTGTCCAGTTTGGAGGATTTGTTTTTCAACAGAACATCGGAATTCCAATAGGAACAAACAGTACACCTCTCTTAGCCAATCTGTTTCTCCACTCTAATGAGGCAGAATTCATTGAAGGGCTTTTTCAAAATAAAGACAAAAACTGAACCAGTCCTTTAATATCAGCTTCCGTATTATAGATATTATTTTATCACTAAAGAACCTTCACTTTGGTGATTTAATTCATCTTATTTATCCAAAAAGTTTGAAATTAAGGATACTACAGATACTTCCACATCGGCCTCCTCTTCCTTGACCTTCATCTTGAAATTGACCACAGAGGTACATTACAAACTAGGTTGTATGACAAACGCGATGGCTTCACTTTTCCAATTGTCAACTTCCCTTGTCTTTGTGGCAACTTATTAAAAGCACCAGGATATGGAGTTTACACAACTCATTCGCTACTCAAGGGCTTTTGTGATCTTTACAGTGACTTCCTTGATAAGGCCCAATTGCTTACAAATAGACTACCTAAGAAAGTGAACGTTACATAAAAAAAAAAAAAAAAAACAAAAAAAAAACAAAAAAAAACAAAAAATTAAAGTCTTCACTACAGAAGTTTTAGGGCCACCATCACGATCTTGTGGATCGTAACGAGATATCTGTTTCCCAGATGACAATAGATCTATCGCTCTACAACTAAAGTTTGTTTTTCCTCTATCGGATTTGACTTTACTACCGGAGTTGACACGTTAAACACGGCGGGTGTCTTATAAAAAGCAGGAGAGGCTTACTCTACCGGTACGCCTGATCTCACCAATAGTTTTATTGGGTCCGTGTTGTTCATCTGTATGTGAATCTTCATTTTTCTTTTTTGTTCCGTACTCAAGTGGTGTCATTGTTTCTTAGTGTTTCCGATGTTGCCTTTGTCCATGGATTGTTCGTTCTTTTGACTGACGGTTCGATTCTCACGTACTCGACATCACAATAACTATGAACTAATATGATTATGACGTCAGAAGGTTATGTGAACATACAGGATAGTTTTTCGTGGTAACTAAAAAAATATTTTATAAACAGAAAAAAGATCTTAATTTCTCTTCGTTTGAGGATATTGCCTAACTTATATAGGTAAAAAGTGAAATTTGAAGTTAATTGACCTAAAATAATATTATTCGCATAGGTAACTTTCAACGAAATACATAAATTCGATAGTTATTCACCTCCAAAGACAAAATAGCGATGTGAATATGATTTTACATTGACAAAGANATATATACACAAAAATACAATATACAAGTGACCACAGAAATCAGCTAGGGGTAGTCACAGTTTTATTAATAATGTTTATAAACTTCAAAAGTTTAATAAGTTTTGATCTGTTTTTAGTACTCATGAAATCCCTAAATTTCAGAACGTTTGGTCTCATACAATAGTATCTTGATATAAAATTTTCACGAATGTCTGCAAAAAATGGACAGACAAGTAAAACATGAAATCCATTACCAATTTCGTTTTGTCTACATAAATTACATGTGCGACTATTTCTGTTTAAATTTAACCATCTACCTTCTTCTATTGGCAGTCTATGATTTACAGTTCAATGCAACGATTTAAAAAACAATGTATCGAGGATCTGCTACGGAACTTTGGTTCAAAACATGCAACCCCAGTACATCGATTGAAGTTGCGTTAAATTTCATTGGCTATACCATAGTTCACAAAATTCCCGTTGGCCATTTGAAATAACCAAAAACTATTTGCTATTTTTATAATAATTCACTAAGCGCAAATAAAAGCAACTAGACATCAGTGAGATGGTATCCATCTCTGTGGGCCCACTCCAAGTGTGACCTAGAGGTCAATGGTTAGCCCGGTCACGACTTGTCATTGAAAAAGCATGAATGTGACCCTGAGGTTAAAGGTCATGATCAAATGTCACAAACCAAAGTACGCGACGCGTCGTCTTGAGATGATCTATCTACATGCCAAATATCAAAAGTCTATCTCAAAAGAGAGAAACGTTATAGCCCGGACACGACTTTATCATTGAAAAAGCATGAATGTGACCCTGAGGCCAAAAGTCAAGGTCAAAGGGCACCAACAAAGGTACGCAAAAGGTCGCCTGGAGGTGATCTATCTACATTTAAATATCTAAAGCCTATCTCAAAAGAGAGAAAAGTTATAGCCTGGACACGACTTTGTCATTGAAAAAGCATAAATGTGACCTTGAGGTCAAAAGTCAAGGTCAAAGGTCACCAACCAAGGTACGCGACACGTCGTTCTCAGGTGATCTATCTACATGCCAAATATCAAAAGCCTTTCTCAAAAGACAAAAACGTTACAGCCCGAACACGACTTTGTCATTGAAAAAGCATAAATGTAATCTTGAGGTCAAGGTCAAAGGTCACCAACCAAAGTAAGCGACACGTCGTCTTGAGGTGATCAATTTACAGTCCTTGCTTCAGTAGCCGTTACTAAAAGAGCGATCATTACGTCAACGATCAGTCATCGATCAGTGATCGATCAGTCAACAATCCGTCAAAGTCTGACGGATAGGAAAAGTAATTCACGTATTTGACGGATACAATACGTAAATTACGTGACTGACGGATGATTGATCGGTCCTATCCGTAAATGACTGATTGATAGCCTTACGTCATCTTTCAAGTTAATACATTTTGCGAAATGATAAATTTGTTTCATCACAAAAATGAATTTAGAATTGAGATATATATATAAAAAAAAAATTATTATAACACCCTAGGTATATTTAATCCGTACGTTAAGGTTAATATTATATTTACTTGATGTTTCTGCTTGTATGTAGGAACGAATGCATTAGATTTGGAAGCACATCTGATTTGACCAATCGTCGAAAATAGACAAATTAAAAAAAAATATTAAAATAATTGATACAACTGGTTAAACGTTAATTGTTAGACAATAACAGGAATGCAAATAAGAGCGAAACAAAAATTGAATGAC
>MJUU01017497.1:4672-29357 GCA_002080025.1 Modiolus philippinarum | reverse complement strand
ATAAAACTCCTTCGAAAGGATATGATGAATAAAATTTTCAAAAAATTTTAATTGTTTTGGTCATTTCTACAGACTGAGTTTAAACCGCAGACTAAAAATCTAACTTTTCAAGCCTTAAAAATGTTAAAATTCATTAAAGGTGTGTTTCGCAAAAGAAAAAACTCCCTCAAAAAGATCTTGTGAATAAAATTTTCCAAAAATTTCAATTGTTTTGGTCATTTTTATAGACAGAGTTTAAACTGCACACTAAAAATCTAACTTTTCAAGCCTTAAGTATGCTAAAATTCACTAAAATTGTGTTTCGCAAAATATAAAACTCCTTCGAAAGGATATGATGAATAAATGTTTTGAAAAAATTCAAATTGTTTTGGTCATTTTTAAAGATTGAGTTTAAACTGCACACCAAAAATCTGATTTTTCAACCTAAAAGAATGCTTTAATTCATTAAAATTGTGCTTTGCAAAATATAAAACTCCTTCGAAAGGATATGATGAATAAAATTTCCCAAAAATTTTAAATGTTTTGGTCATTTTTATAGACAGTTTAAATCGCTCACTAAAAATCTAACTTTTCAAGACTTAAATATGTTAAAATTCACAAAAATTGTCTTCACAAAAGATAAAACTCCTTCGAAAGGATATGATGAATAAAATTTTCAAAAAAAATCAATTGTTATGGTCATTTTTATAGAAAGAGTTTAAACCAGAGACTAAAAATCTAACTTTTCAAGACTTAAATATGTTAAAATTCATTAAAACTGTGTTTTGCAAAAGATAAAACACCTTCGAAAGGATATGATGACCAAAATTTTTAAAATATTTCAATTGTTTTGGTCATTTCTATAGACAGAGTTTAAACCGCACACCAAAAATCTGATTTTTCAACCTAAAAGAATGCTAAATTCATTAAAATTGTGCTTCGCAAAATATTAAACTCCTTCGAAATGATATGATGAAAAGACTTTTCAAAATATTTGAATTGTTTTGGTCATTTTCATAGACAGAGTTTAAACCGCACTCTAAAAATCTAACTTTTCAAGCCTTAAAAATGTTAAAATTCATTAAAATTGTGTTTCGCAAAAGATAAAACTCCTTCGAAAGGATATTATGAATAAAATTTTCCAAAAATTTTAATTGTTTTGGTCATTTTTATAGACAGAGTTTAAACGCACTCCAAAAATCTAACTTTTCAAGCCTTTAATATGTTGAAATTCATGAAAATTGTGTTTTGCAAAAGATAAAACTCCTTCGAAAGGATATGATGAATAAAATTTTTGAATTATTTCAATTGTTTTGGCCATTTTTATACACAGAGTTTAAACTGCACATTAAAAATCTAACTTTTCAAGACTTAAATATGTCAAAATTCATTAAAATTATGTTGTGCAAAATAAAAAACTACTTTGAAACAATATGGTAAATAACTTGCAAAAAATTATTGTTTTTGGTCATTTTCAAAGATCGATTCTAACACGCAGACTTGTATTATGCAGTTTAGATATCCAGTTCTCATTCACAAATACATGTAAAAGATTTAAATTGAAACAAAATACAGCATTCGTTTATTCGTCTTTATATTCGAAAAAAGATGTATCTAACAACCTGAAAACACACGAGAATAATATTATGTTTATTCGTTTTGCCGTAAAATTCCAAATATTGACGTATCCGTCATACGTGATTTACTGATTGATACAACACGTAATTGACGGATGCGATCAGTAAAATACGTTTACATCCATAAAATACGTTTACATCCGTAAAATACGTACACATCCGTTATTCATGGATCCATCATCGATCAGTAAAAAATCAGTCATCAATCAGTCAAAAATCCGTCATCAATCAGTCAACAATCCGTCAATAAGTAACGGCTACTGATACAAGGACTGTATCTATCTCTGTAGGTCCCGCTCCAAGTGTGACCTAGAGGTCAATAGTTAGCCTGGACACGACTTGTCATTGAATAAGCCTGAATGTGACCCTGGGATCAAAGGTCATGGTCAACAGTAACCAACCAAATTACGCGACACGTCGTCTTTAGATGATCTATCTACATGCCAAGTATCAAAATCCTATCTCAAAAGAGAAAAAGTTATAGCCTGGACACGACTTGTCATTGAAAAAGTATGAATGTGACCCTGAGGTCATTAGTCAAGGTCAAAGGTCAAAGGTCACCAACCAAAGTATGCGACACGTCGTCTTGAGATGATCTATCTACATGCCAAATATTAAAAGCCTATCTCAAAAGAGAAAAAAAGTTATAGCCTTGACACGACTTTGTCCTTGAAAAAGCATGAATGTGACACTGAGGTCAAAAATCAAGGTCAAAGGTCAACAACCAATGTATGCGACACGTCGTCTTGAGATGATCTATCTTGATGCCAAATATCAAAAGCCTATCTCAAAGGAGAAAAAAAGGTATAGCCTTGACACGACTTTGTCATTGAAAAAGTATGAATGTGACCCTAAGGTCAAAGGTCAAGGTCAAAGGTCACCAACCAAGGTACGCGACACGTTGTACTGAGGTGATCTATCCATATGCCAAATATCAAAAGCCTATCTCAAAAGAGAAAAAACGTTATAGCTCGGACATGATTGTTTCGGACGGACGGACGGACAGACTGATTACTAAAGGGCGTCCGCCTTTTTTTGTGGCGAGGCCCTTATAACTAGAAAGGTTAATATTGTAGTGTAGACAACAGATAGTGCTTATTTATTTGATCAAGAAAGACCTCGGAAAAATAACCTTTGCGAGATTAAATATTCATAGATATTATCTGAAGTCGATTAAAGGTTATAATTGTATATTACGAAAGCCGGAAGGGGACTTCCGAGTTCCGACTTCTTACTTCTTACTTCCGAGTTCCGACTTCTGACTTCTAACTTCTTACTTCCGAGTTCCGACTTCTGACTTCTTACTTCTTACTTCTAACTTCTTACTTCTTAGTTCGATGTTGCAATTCGGAAAGGCAGTCTTTCCGAATTTCAACATCGACTTCGGCATTTACTTTTGTCAATTTCAGAACTAAAGGTTTCATAGTTTATGACTAGCGGCGAAAGCAATAAAAATGATAGATTGAATGGCGTTAAACGTCCTACTTCCAATATCTCTGCCAAAATCCAAGACGAGAGCAGGTTTATAAAAACATGATTGATTTCGGTAAGGGAAAAACACAGGGAGAGGAGAATTATGATTGCCACTGGAAAAAGAGGTTTTAGGGGGAGTGAGCCTTGCAACCGGTTATCCTCAGATCACAGTTCTCACACGTGAACGGTCTTGTATTTTATGTGTAATAAAGGATGTGTTTTATTTGTATTATATCTGATAAAAATAACGGTTAAAGGTATTACTTATTCAATTTTCTACACAAAAATTGAAGATACAGCAAATTGTGTTCAACTTAGCATTAGTAAAACGCACACACACACACACACCCTTGAAAATTGTTGAGTAATACTTTTTGCACCCCTTGAAGACGTTTTAGCTTGTATTTCAAAGCTCTTTTGATTTGGGCAGGTATGATAACAAAGTTAGAGTGGATGCTTGGGAACGTAAACGCTTGCTGGACTTAAACACAGACCCCTGTCAGACATCGAAGTGTTAAGTCAACTGCTGTAATCATACCTTTAAAAGAAACTATATTTATTTTAGTAATAGCATGAACCGAAGTCCATAAACTCTGTCAGAGTCTTATTTGAAGATTTCCTAGTTCACTTTATCTTGAGGCACGAATTCATTAAAAATATAGGAAGTGCGCAGATGGAACTCAAAGGATGTAATTAACAGTCACTCCTAGTATTTTTCGATTGTTTTGTTTTGTTTATTTTATTTATACTTTTTTCTTGTCTTGTGTTGTTTTTGTTTGTTTTTGTTTTTTGTTTTTTTATATTTATTTAGACAGTTTCGTACTTCTGGGTATAGGGCATGTATCATTTTTCACATTTTCGATGCAATTTTCCCAATTCAGCCGTAAAATCTGTCCCATCTAGGAATATAAAGACTTGCAATTATGCATAATGAAGATATGAACAATACATTTTAAACATCACAGTTTGGTGCGCATTCCATGCTCCACATGCTGTCATAGATCTTCCAAATTCTTTCTCACTTCTTACTACTTACTTCTTACTTCTAACTTCTTACTTCTAACTTCTTACTTCTTACTTCTAACTTCTTACTTCCTACTCCTTACTTCTTACTTCTTACTTCTAATTTCTTACTTCTTACTTCTAACTTCCTACAAGCTAAATCGTCATTAAATCGTTTTAGATGCAATCAACATTAAGAATCTAGATAAACGACTATAGGAAAACTAAATATTTTAAAGTTAGAATAATTGAAAATTCTAATATTTATTACAATTATACTTATTGTTATCACCCTAATGTCTTGATGAACCTGTTCTCTTCTTGGATTTTGGCTGAAATGTTGAAATAAGAACGTTAAACGCCATTCGATCCATCAATCAATTTTTATTGCTTTTGCAATTAGTCAAAAACTACAGGAATAATATTATAAAACCTCAGTCCGAACATTGACAATATTAAAACCGAAGTGAATGTTGCAATCCTGAAAGGCTCTCCGGATTGCAACATCAAAGTAAGAAGTAAGAAGTTAAAAGTAAGAAGTAAGAAGTTAGAAGTAAGAAGTTAGAAGTAAGATGTTAGAAATATTAAGAAAGATATACGTCACTGAGTATGCTGAGCAGGGAATGAACACCCCAACTCTCATCCTTAACATTTATGGTGCATCCCTTTACTTGTCTACTATTCCAGGAGCGGTAGATTTTAAAGCTGATTTTTGAAAATTCGAAAACGAATGTGAGGCACTTTCAGTACTCGTCTCTAGAATAATATTATCCATAAAACTTGGAAACTGCATGTATCTAAATCAACTGAAAATGAATCTATGTGTTAAAGGTTAATGCACACCTTTACCAGTTATTTTTATTGGACATGATGTAATTAAAAACACATCGCTTATTACACACAAAAATACACTACCGTTCACGTTAAGGAATCATTGCAACAGTCCCGTAGTATGTAGGTAACGAATTGCAAGGCTGACTCGCCCTTCATCATTAATCTAATCACGTTGATAAATCTGTTATGGTCTTGGATTTTGGCTGAAATGTTGAAATTAGGACGTTCAACGCCATTCGATCCATTAATCAATTTGTATTGCCTTTGCATATTAGTCATAAACAAGAGGAATAATATAATGAAACTTCAGTCCTAACATTGACAATATTAATACCGAAGTCAGTGTTGCGTAGCCTTTCCGGATTGCAACATCGAAGTAAGAAATAAGAAGTTAGAAGAAAGAAGTAAGAGTAAGAAGTTAGAAGTAAGAAGTAAGACGTTAGAAGTAAGAAGTACTAGAAGATGGAAATATTTTAAAATATATTTATATAACAACATGTGAAGCAGGGAATGAGCTCCAAAATCTGATCATTAAAACTATATCTTTCATCCCTTGAAAATAAACAATTGCAAGTCATAATATTCTAAAAGGGGGGCGATTTAAGGATGTATTGAAACCGCTCTGAGTTCAAATCCAGCAAATGTGTACGTATCCATGTATCCACTTCCTTGATTGTCTGGACTGGGTGATCAGATTTTCCTCCCAATCTTATCACTCTTACCTCTACCATACAACCTTTATCGTCTCGAAGGGGGTGTATAAAAAGAGAATGAACAAAAACCAAATTATTTTTTTCCGATTGCAAGATTTATCTTCCAACGACTATTGCAAAATTGAACACGATTTCCCATATATGAAGTTATCTGTCAATTGAATAAGTTTATTTTTCAAAATGCATACCCTAAACTGTTGTTATCGAAGACATAAAAGGGGGTCTTGAAGGTTTTTTTCGTAAAACTCGTAAATTTCGTTAAAAATATCCTTTTATGATAGGCGTGATGCCTGACTTCATAGAATTTTTAACGTGAAAGCCTCAAATTTATAAGATTGATGACATGCATGATGTGTTCTTCAGGACCCAGATAATACAAAAATACAAGACCTTTGACGCCCAAGAACCAGGTAAACGGATGTAAGGCTTACCCCTTTATCCAGTGCTATTCAAAATTGCTCCCTCCCCAGTCTTTCTCTGTTCCCAAATTGATTGTTATCGTCTTGAATTATAGTTCAACTATTGCTAGTAGAAGGTCTTACACCCTTTAAGCTATCAATCATTTTTTTTTCATTGATTTCGCGATAGGTCATAAACTATGAAACTAATGAAACAAAACTGACAAAATTAAATACCGAAGTCGATGTTGCAATCCGGAAAGGCTACCTTTGCGGATTGCAACATCGAAGTAAGAAGCAAGAAATTAGAAATAAGTAGTAAGAAGAAGTTAGAAGTAAAAAGTCAGAAGTCGGAACGCGGAAGTCCCTTTCTGCTTTCGTAGTATTATTATATTGAACTAAAAACTGAAAAAGGGCGTTTGTATTTCATTTGAAAAATGTTTTAAAAAAACAAAACGGCCTGTAAAACACATAAGTTAACTATGAAAAAATAATATCGGAGAAATTTGATAGTTAACAAGTGTGTTTTTTCTAGACCGGGAGCAAGTTCCTTTACCTCCGATTTCGTTTTTACGAGTATCCACACAAATTCCTCAAGACTGTAACTATCGTCGAAGTCCGGGGCTTTAATCTGTAGAAAGAGCATACTGCTGTACAAATGATTAGCAGTTGTGTTTTTTTTTTGACTGGAATTGCCGCAATGTCCCTTTCAGTGCAGCAGCCGAACAGATTGGCAGCTATTTTTATTTACGTTTACACTGACGACAAGGAAAATTACTGATTATTTGTTCGACGTGCAAAAGCGCGCCTTATTCAAATTAGTTATTTTGCCTACGCGGACTTTTCCGAACAGTTATTTTGCCTACTCGCTATTACGTGGTGAAAAATAACAGTAATTACTCGAATATCTGTTTTTTTTTACCATAGTTTCTATAGTAAAGTATAAATTTTACTATTATCATTGGGTAAGGTAGTAAAAGCAAAAGTAAACAAGAAAAGATATGGCTATAATGCCATATCAAACTATTAGATTTTTTTATTCATCGTTCTTGGAACAGATTTCTAAGGGATATATGCACGGACTTAGTAACAATGTCATTAAACACTCTCTAATCAATGCAAACTGCAATGAAGGGAACCCTAAATAAAAAGATTTTAATTGACTTAACACCATTATTATGATTATGTTCTGTGTATCTTCTAAATTTATTGGAATTGACATACAAATAACTAAATACCGAAGTTACTGTGAATTTGGTTTGCGCATATGCGCATTTCGACAACTTATGTCTCTTCAGTGCAGATAAAATATAAACATTTGGAAGACCATAACCCAAAAATGTTTAAAACTGATAGAGAACAAATAACCATTATGATCTTAATATAAAGCCAAAATCAGTTAAGGACAGAGCTTTGCATGAGGGAGATACTCCTTAGTTTTCAACAACATTTACAAGAATTTAGATATGGAAAAGTTCTAAATAGAATCGGCTTTCGAGGTCAACAACGAAGTACTGACTACCTTAATCGTCGACCCTAAATCTAAATATCACGTTTGATTAATAATAAAATTCTAAAAATACACATCATTGTCACTTTGACCTAATTATTATTAACTCATGTGATCGGACAGCCATT
Organism: Modiolus philippinarum; assembly: GCA_002080025.1. Taxonomy (NCBI): domain Eukaryota; kingdom Metazoa; phylum Mollusca; class Bivalvia; order Mytilida; family Modiolidae; genus Modiolus; species Modiolus philippinarum. The sequence continues at coordinate 21,683 of MJUU01017497.1, read as the reverse complement.
ACCTGTAAAAAAAAATAAATGTTGACCATACTGAGCAACGGGTCGTGTATGAATACTTGTAGTTATAACTATCTAAACATGAACAAATCGCTTCAAATCATTATTAAAAAACACACCTCTAAAATTATTTGCATTCAGATAATTGATCTTGAGTGTATAAAACTGTAGAAAAGGCTGCATATAACTATTTCTTACGGTCGTAATGAGGTATCTTACGGTCGTAATGAGGTAATTTCGAAATGCATAATATATATTGAATAGATAGGGGCACGGATCCGAATATTAAAAATAGACAACTTAACTTCAGTAGAACAAACTTTAAGCAAAAATATCGTGACTTCGGGACGTTTTGAGCATTTTATTTTGTTTTATAATACTCTAAAACATTGCCGGGGGAGGGGGTAAATTAAAGTGGAAGAAAAAGAAAATATAATAAAATGAATGCATAAAAGACAGAAATAAGATGCTTCTTTCACAAACCATCCATAACACAGACTTACTAAATAGTATGATTACATCTTAACATGAAAGTGTTGGCACACTATAATACACAGTACATTCGTGATGCGCACAAGACACACACACACACACGTGTTCCAAATCTATGGCAGATCCTGACCTCACCAACCCAAATCTATGGCAGATTAAGGCAGTCCCAAATCTATGCCAGATTTTTACAGCCCCAAATTTGTGGTATATTTTCACAATCCAAAATATATCGCAGATTTACTCAATTCCAGATCTGACATCTCAGGAAGGCTTATTTTCAAAATGCGAAGTACAACTGTACATTTTCAACAACAGCGTTAACATACACGTCACAAATTACTCTAAATCTCTTACTTGTATTCGAAAAACCATGCACCGAAAGTCGAAAAGAAGCTGATAGAAAAGAAATAGAATCTAAATTATCTGAAATTCAAAGCCAAAATCGATTTAAGACAGATATTTTCACAATAGTGATATTTCTTAGTTGCAAACAAAATTTACAATATTTTAGAAAGTTTCCATATAAAAATATTTTTTCGAGTCAACACCGAAGTACTAACTACTTGGCTGTTTGAATATCATTGGGGGCTACCGTTTCACTACCAGAGCCATAGATGCTGAATTGTGCTTTTATAGGTCTTTTTTTTAAATTTTTAAGTGTTGCATCAGTGCAAATAAAATCAAAACATGTTATTCCATAAACTGGAGATGAATAAAAAACACTACTAGTAGGATATTAATTAATGGGAAGTTGAAATATCAGCATATGACATTAGAACTATATCTTTGTACATATTGTATGAAATCTCTACGTAAATATCCTTTTTGCTTGTGATCGAGGATGCTGACTACCGCAATAATCGAGTATAATTCTTTGATATATACTATTTCGATCTAAGTTATTTTGAAGGACATTAGAAAAATTTCGGTTATCCGCTTGAAATAACGATATTCTTATTTATTTGTTATGTCTTAATTTCACGAATAACAATTTATTATTCCTTCGATATTCCATTTTTAATAACCGATTGACACAATAAAAATAAATTCATTTGTATTGTACGAGTTCTCAGTCATTTTCGTCTTCTCCTCTGAAACCACAGAAGCAAATTCAACCAAACTTTACAAGAATGATGTATGGAAGGTCCTCAACGAAGATTGCTTTTTTCTTTTGGATCAATAAAAACATGACCGCCAGCACTGAGCATAGTTTAACATTGGACCCTATGGGAAAATCTTCATTTTCATGATCTACTCTGAAACCACATAGTTTAACATTGGACCTTATGGGAAAATCTTCATTTTCATGATCTACTCTGAAACCATTAAAGCAAATTTAACTTAACTCTATTGGAGTTATGAATGGAATTATATTAACAAACAATACTTATTTCAATTGAATCTAACAAAAACATGGATCTGAGTAGAGAACATAGCTTAACATTAGACCCTACAGGAAAAACATATTTGGTCGTCAGCATAGGCACGGCTTAAAAGCATCTTTGTCAGGTAAGCGATACAGGCTCAGTATCTGAGCCTCTAGTTTTCTTACTGCTGGTATTTTGTTTTCCTTTGTCTTTTTGCTGTTGAGACCTTACTGACTTTTTTATACTGTCTTTGATAATTGTGGTACCAAACACAGAACTTGACTTAAATTCAGTCATGGCATCCGTTATAGATTATGCACAGAAAACGCGAAATAGATACATACAAATAAGATCAAGAGCTAATACTTCTACATTGACTTGGAGGGATAAAAACCTGGTAACCGACAAGTTTCACATCGAGTGTTTGGCTTTGATTCAAATACATTCTAGTTTCATTTCAAGGCATATTATTAGAAACAATATGAACATTTCAAAGCAGGCTGTGTTTTTTTTCGATAAGGGGAGGGGAGGTTGTAGTAACGAATTACCGAACAGAGTTGTCAAGAGACAAAAGTACAAATCAGATGCAAACAACCGGAGAATTGTCGACCGCAACGGTCCTGACTTGGTAAGGCATTTCAAAAGAAAAGGCGGGTTAAAACGGTTTATGGCGCGTCAAACCTCTCAATCCTTTACGGTAATGTCCGGTAGCAGCTCAACAGAAATTGCTCCTGAAAAGTAAAAATCAGATTATTAAAGATCTGATGGGTGGCTGATTGGTAAATGTCGTTTTGTAACCCTTAGAAAAAACCAATTAAAATCCATGGTACACGTTTCCTCTCTAATATTTTACGAAAGGATATGGAGTAAATGAACATGAGACCATAACATATATGTTAACTCCAACTGCAATAATGTTATTGAGCTGTATGGCCATTTCGGAAATTAATTCCTCATCAGCAGCACTAGAACCCAAACAAAGGAAATCCATATTCACAAAATGTTTAAAATGCATAAAACCTAACGAAATCCGAATAATCAGTAATATCAAATATAGCAAAGGACAAGGCTACGATGAAGGGAGTTAATCCTCCGATTTTAGAATTTACATAAATTTAGATAATATATTGTTATTGAACAAAGTGTACATATGAATCAAGACCTAGTATAAGGTTTAAAAAATGTATCTTATATCTTTGTAAACAGATATCATAACGGAAAATCTGTACCCGAAACATGATCTATAAACGCAGAACTAAATATAACACAGTGATATTAAGAAACACAGAAAACAAAAGTACCGACAAAACTGTCAACTGCAATAGTCCTTACTTGGTAAAGGCATTTCAAAAGAAATGGTGGGTTAAACCGGTGTCATATGGTATTTTGATCCGCGCGGTAAATCGACCCGCGGATCGATTTTTAGCCGCGGTAAATTGACCCGCGCCATAGGATATTGACCCCCCCCCCCTGTATGGTATTTTGACCCGCGGGTCATTTTTTAGTTGCGGTATATTAACGCCAGCTGGAAAATTGACACCTCCCTATAATTTATTGAAAATTTTGAAAGAATTATTTAAATAAAGGCAGATTTATTGATTTTATATCAAGAAGTGACACAAACTTGGAGTAGGCCAAAATACCACGGCTTGCTGAAATATAATTTGCAAGCAACAGAACAGTCTTAATGTGAACAGAAATGTACCAGAGTGATAATTCATACAAAATAAAGGCATATTTTTATAATTTATACGGATAACTAATGCTGAGTTGAGGGGAGGTCAATTTCCTATGGGGGTAGGTCAAATTACCATGGCTAATGGCTGAAATAAGATGCAACCTTCAGAACAGTCTAATGTTAAGAGAAGTCAGTGTACCAGAGTGACAATTCATACGAAATGAAGGTTTATTTTAATATTTTATACCGAGAACTGATGCTTAGTTGGTGGGGTGGGAGAGGTCATTTTCCCATGGTGTAGGTCAAAATTCCATGTCTTGTTAAAACATCATTACAACCTACATATAACAGTTTAAATGTATACAGAAGTGCACCAGCGTGATAATTCATACAAAATAAAGGCATATTTTTATATTATATACTGAGAACTGACACTTAGTGGGGTTGGTCAATTTCCCATCAGGGTATGTCAAAATAGCATGGCCTGTTGAAATATGAATTGCAAATTCCAGATCAGTCTAAATGTATACAGAAGTGGTCCAGTGTAAGAATTCATACAAAATAAAGACATCTTTTTATATTAAACACCGAGAACTGACCATAAGTAGTCGGTAGATCAAAATACCATGGCTTTCTTAGGATTGTCAGGAGTGTAACACCATGGATTTAAATCTCTATTATTTTATGCATTAATATATTTAGAAATATTCCTTATTATATCCAAAAAGACCCTTGTAGCCTGTGTCTTTTAGTACCAAATATGTGACTGTACACATGGAGATTTTCTTTTCAATGCCATTTTGGGTATGTCAGGAGTGTGACACGCTTTTTAGCCAGTATGTCTAGTTCTGTCCTTTTCTTCATCATTTTGGGAATATTTTGAATCAAAATGGTGTAAAACTAATCTTCACAATATCTTATATAATATTTTCATAGTTTGTGTTAAAAATATTGCAATAAAAGTATGTTCTGTCAGCAATTAATAGTGTCAGGAGTGCAACACCTTGTCAGGAATTTGACAAAATTTTTGATTAATATTTCTTAACATGCAGTTATTTACATCAGCTTTATAGCATTTCTCAATGTGAAAATTGGTATTTTATGTCATTGAATGAAAAATATATAAGAAGATTTTGTGGAAAAATAGTCCTTTTTCGTTTAAGCAGAAGGAAAAAATAAGAAAAATTAATAAAATCAACCATTACATACAAATTAATTCATTTGGAAGGTAGAAAAATGTTTTGCTTTCATTTTCCAATAATCCTACTTATTGTTGTTAATACGAATGCTGAATAAGAATTAAATAAATGAATGTACACGAGTCAGGAGTGAAACACAATTTAGGTTTATGACAGTCAAAACCTGTCACTGTGCCTTTGCAAATGAATAATTTTGAGTAATTGCAACATATCAATGCATTTCACCATTGAAAATTAAATTAGAAATAATTTTTACAGGTGTTTTGCTGTGGGTGACAAACATGTCAGGGGTGTAACATTTTTTATCTATAAATTAACATGATTTTTGAAGGCCATTTATGGCAAAAATACTTGTCCCTTTTTCCTAAATTTGTTATAGCTCTCCTTCAGTGACATATATATAGAAATTTATCATCTGTATACTTCATGCTTACAGTTAACTGGACAAATAAAAAAAAAGGGTTACTACTACTACTCGGATTCATTTATCGGTATTAAATATAAAAATATGCCTTTATTTTGTATGAATTATCACTCCGGTTCACTTCTGTATAGATTTAGACTTTTTTGCAAGTTGTAAGTCATATTTTATTTAGCCATGGTATTTTGACCTACCCGAAATGGGAAATTGACCAATCCCCTACTCAGGTTCAGTTCTCGGTATTAGATATAAAAATATGCCTTTATTTTGTATGAATTATCACTCTGGTTCACTTCTGTATACATTTAGACTGTTTTGCAAGTTGTAAATCATTCTTCATCAAGCCTTGGTATTTTGGCCTACCCCAATGGGAAATTGACCTACCCCCTACTCAGGGTGAGTTCTCGGTATTAAATATATAAATAAGCTTTTATTTTGTATGAATTATGACTCTGGTACACTTCTGTGTACATTTAGACTGTTTTGAAAGGTCTCTGACCTTTTTTTAAGAAGCTTTGGTATTTTGACCTACCCCCATGGGAAATTGACCATCCCTTTGAAACAAGATAGATGTTATAATTTATTCTTAGAAATTAGGGTAGGTAATTTTTCCGGGGGGTGGGGGTATCAAAATACTCTCCCTGTAAAGTGGTCGGCGGGTCAAAATCCCATGCGGAAAAGTGACCCTCGGGTCATTTTTTTCTATGGTATTATGACCCGCGGGTCATTTTTTCTATGGTATTATGACCCGCGGGTCGATTTACCACGCGGGTCAAAATACCATATTACACCGGCTTCATGGCGCGCCGAACCCCAACGTCCACTGCGATGCTGTCCGGCTGCAAATCAACAGCAATTGCTATTTAAAGGTCGCAGACAGTTAAAAGAACTGATCATCCAAGTACTAAGTTAAAAAAGAATCTTGAATTTGAGTTCGGACCGAAACTTCAATTTTTTTTCTACAAGGGCCTGATCTCTATCACAAAAACTGTTTAATAATCGCATGAGATGTAATTTGCTGAAGCCTTGATTAATAAAGCGGTTACAGAGATAACTATGTCTAATGAGAAGGTCTTTATAATTTGTGCTAGCTCTCGCGTAACGAATCAAATGTGAAACTTCCACTCCGTAAGCAGTAGAACCTGGAATATTACTGTCCATGCTAGGGAAATTGATAATTTTGGAATTAAAATCGCCCATTTTGTCGTAGATTTTAATACTGAGATGACCATTTTTGCCAAATTCGAGATGTAAGTCCAAGAAAGATCTAGTAGCTTCTGAGAAAAAAAAAAAAAAAACACCGGAATACATAATCGATTTATGTGCTAGGGGCCGTCTTGAACTCCTTTTATTTTAAATTAAGGAATGTGTGCACGTTTATAGAGTATCAATATAGCATTAATAATGCTTTTTTTTATATTTTAAAAGTTAGCGTATTTGTGTATTTGTAAAGTATACTATATTCTGATAACACAAATTAAAAAAAAATAAAATAAAAAGTAAGGAATTGAAAATACGCTTTGCCACTGAGTGTTATCTTTATTCCTGCATTTATGAGTAAAATTAAACAGATATACCGTTGTTCGACATCTAGCAAAGATTACAACTCAAACTGGTGGAAAAGGCCGTCTTGAACTGACTATGAAGCATCAGAAAAGCCTATTATCGATTGCCTCATGGTAACTTCAAGATGAAGAAGAAGCATAAAGGCGTTGTTCCAATGCCTTGTAATACGATATATTGTCAATACTTTGTCTCATGGCTGTGCCTTTACGCCACATCCTTTCTTTTATGGTTATTTTATTCTCTATCAGATCCACAATTGTCGGTTTAAAGTCCTCATAAACATTTTGATTTGATCTGCATTGAAAGACATCCTTTGACGAATTGGCCATATACAGAAGTTAAATTTACAATATCTTCGATATTTGTTATTCAATGGTTAGTTTAACCCAAGAAACTTTAAAATTCGATACTCCAACCTCAATATTGCTTTTATCCTTTTTTTACAGAAGAGGTACTTAATATTACATTCGGTGGATGGCTATACCCACAATCTTTTATTCCGACCTTCGATCCATATTCTACTGAGAGAATGCTTACGTTTAGATGTTATCACTGGATGTATATTTATGACACAGATAAGTTAAATATAAATATGGACAATCTCACTTATGATGTGCGGTGGGATATCAATGACGAAGAATTCAGTTTAAAGGAGGACCTTAATTATACACAGATATCTACTGATGGCATACTGAAGAGTAGTGAATGGAGAGGAAAGGGCCAAAAAATGGGATTCACTGTAAGAAAATATGTTAAATGTGACATTTTTAAATTTTGGTATTTTAGTATGAAACAAGTTAATTATTAGCAATGCGAGCTTTTGCCATCTGTCGTCGGTCGTGCTTCATTTGCTATACTTCGTCCTTTTTGAACAAGTTCAAAGATGTTCCCCTCGACAAAAGCTCGACCAATTGTCACTAAACCTGGCCTAAATCATCCCCGAAGTATACAGTTTCAAAATTACGTTCAATTTTCGGACGACCAAACAGACTTTCCACTTTTACTAAAACAGATAATGAGGGAAATTACTTTTTTATTTGTAATTACAATGTAACTCAAATTAATAATCTGATATCAGAGTAAATCTGATATCAGAGTAAAAAGGATCAACATACCAAGATATACTCCGTCTACTAATTTGAATAAAATCAGAAAACTCGTATTGGAGTCATTGCATTTTTACCATAGAATATTCAAAATTTTTAACCCCTGTATATAGAATATAGATCTTCATCTCTTTTGCTTTACGTCTCCAATTTGACGGAAATGGTCATCTCAGGGAAGATTTTAATTTCAAAATTATCAATTTCCCTAACATGAACAGTAATGTTCAAGTTATTTGTTTGCTTACGCAGTGCACGTTTCACAATTGTTTCGTTACTTTAGAGCTAGCTCAAAACTTATAGACTTTCTCATTCGTAGTTATCTCCGAGTTTTTCTCCAACTTGCCTTGTAGTTTTTCAGATGAGAAGATCTTTGGAATTGCTCCCATTGGGTTCAATGTTACACTATGGTTCACTGAAGGCCATCTTAGATAGGACAAGAACTTGCGGGAAAAATGTATTTTTAATCCCTTACATAAAATTCAGGCTTCTTGCAAATTTGCAAAATATTGAGAATTCGTATGCAAATTATTTTTGCGCAAACATTTGAAACAAAGATTTGCTCATACTTGCGGCAAACGCTTCCCGCAAATATTTGCAGCAATGTTGCAGCAAACTGACCTTTGTGTGCACTGAAAAGAAACTTGATATTTGACTATAAATAATTTCTGTTACACATAATTGTGCAAAACACACCAAACTTGGAGCTAATGCAAATCTATATCCATAAAATGCAATGACGGGAACCTGAATGACAATGAAAAATTAATTGCAAGACTTCAGACTTGTTTGTGAAAATATTTTTAAACAGTACAAAATCTACAAACAAAATTGTTTTTTTAAAAGTGTAATTACTGTCTCATTAATTAAAAGAAATAATGTTGAAAAGAAAACAAAAATTACTTGAATTTGTTACAAGAGTTTTGCAAATGGAATTACATAGATACATTTCTGTTATCCATATTAGGATATTTTAAAGTTTCTACGTTCCCTGTATTTTCTCATGATACATATTACTAATTTAAAAAAACCCACTTTATTCAAATTCTTACAAACAAAATCAAGAATCATAATCAACAAATACTGAATATTTACGTATCTGGACTACCCATCAACAGCTAATGAGCCCTATTATGTGACATATTTCCAGCAAAATAGAATTCTGCCTCCATTTCTGACAACCCAAATTTCAATTGTGAGTACAACTTGCTAAGCACTAATTACAGTTAGTTTTACAACAGATGTAATAGCATTTTTGATACTTGTTTCATTCATAACGATTTAGTTTCTTGCAAAGTTCTTGCAAACGTTTGCTGCAAATTTCCTACACGTTTCCTGTTACTAATTTTAGTTTCAATAAACCCAGCGGTTTCTTTTTAATTTTTTTTCAAAAGGGTCAGATGTTAAACTACATATATATGTTCCCAGCTAACCACATCATGGATGAGGTGTGAACCCCCAAAACATTTTTTTTTAATTTTTAACACCCAATTACTGTTGTAATCATGTTTGGTTTATGGTAGTTTGGTTGTCTAAAACTGAACATCCTTTTTGCGCATCTAAGCAAAAATTCAATAATTCAATGAGAATGTTGTCTAAATAATTTTGTATGTCTTTAAAGAATAATCTTAATGGAAATGAACAATAAGTATCAAGTTAGTTCCAATAATATTAATATTTGCTAAAAATTTAAAAAGTTTCATTAAAGGGAGATAATTGAATAGGTCAATTTTTTTAAAGTTTGTCAAAAAAATAAGGTAGTTGATCCCAATTCCTTTTTTTTGAATTTTCTCAAAAGCAATTTAACAAAACAAATTTATCATAATTAAAAAAAAATGGGGTATTCTATTTCGGAGTCCCAAATACTTTAATTAAGTTATCTCCCCTTTCTTGAAAAACGATGTTCATGAAATAACATTGTCAAATGGTCCATGACATATCTTTTTTATGTTTTTAAATTGAAGATCTATATCATACCAATAAATGTAGAAAGTTTGGAAAAAATTGTAGAAAATTTTAGAAAAAATATAGTCTTGAATTGTGGTATAGGGCTATTTCCCACATAATTCTATTGTAAATATAGTGCGAAAACAAAAAAAAATGACCAATCTTTAGAACTCTGTATCTTTTTTGACATATCCGTGACCCCCAAATTTTTTGGCCTGTTGTTATAGCATATTGCTCAAAGTTTCACTGTACAAATTTCAAAACATTTCTTATGTCAGAAACCAAGACACCCCAACTACCTTATATAAGCCCAGCTGTAACAGAGAAGAAGATCTTTACATAAAAAGTTTATGACAGACAGACAACAAAAAGATGAGGAACAACCTACAGACGAATGCTATGTTTCTTTAACTGATCATTATAAAAGAATATTACCCATACAAATTTTTGTTACCCCCTAAAATTTTTTTGAAAAAAAAATACGGAAAAGGGTACGATACAGGGCTAGCCATGCGATAAAAGGTGTGTGATAAAGATTCAGTCATGCGAAAAGGGTATGCGATAAAGTGTATGATATCATAGTGTGAATACTGAAAGAATGTGATGTATCACATATTCAAAACGTCTGTATTTATTACTAAACATATGATTAAGGAAGATATAATAGTTCGAAAGGCTGTTATTGTCTTGTTGCAACACATTTTTTTTATGTAACATTTTAGGGATTACCAAGAGGTAAAAATATGACAGGTAACCGTAAGAATTTGTACAATATTTGTAATTTACTTCTAAAGTTATGATCCTTGGAAAAGAAATTTTTCTTAACTTTTATTACCAAACAGAAAAATTCATGTACTTAAATTATCATGATTTGTGTTGCAGATCAAGTGTGCAATAAGAGGCAGATTAAAGAAGAATGGAACATCGTCTCCATACATCGAAAGTTATTCCCAATTTGTTGGCATTGAAGTAAGTTTCACTTATAAACAAAAGAAAAGTTTTTGTCAAGATATTGCAATATAGTTATTAAGTAACCATCAGAGAATTGTCATTATTTTTAACAGTTATTGTCTGTTGTGTATGACAATAAAATATGTTTAAAAATAACAGTTTTCTATAACAGGGGCAAGATATGAGATATGAATTCGATTTTTATCATAAACTTTCTTTGCGAGATATGATTTTTCTTTATATCTTTTTGTACAATTTTAAAAAGAGACTTTTAGAAATCAGATTAAAATCAACACCACTGACACTTTGAGTAGGGGTATCTGCCTCGTACAAAGTTCTGTCGTTACTTGATTTTGGCTTCCGATTGCTTATTTGTTCCCTATCAGCTTTTATACATATATTTGATTTTAAGGCCTTTGAATCTACATTGAATCATTGAAGTGACATTAGTTCTCCAAAGGGCATTTTGCTAGCAAAAAACAAAAATATTGGTAACTTCAATCTCTAATCATTTATTTACTCAAACAAAAGTTTTCAAATAACAACNCCCCCCCCCCCCCCAAAAAAAAAAAAAAAAATATCAAACACAAGTCACATACTGCAATTGTATTATATTCGCGGGTACTTATTTTCGTGAGGATTCTTGTCTACAAGAGTTTACGGGTATTTAATTTCGCGGAAATAAGTGCTTTCCTTATAACTTTAATTTTAAATTATTACATTTTTGGATATTTATTTTCGCGAAAAGTTGCCGACCGCAAAATTCGTGAAAATAAGTACACCGCGAAAATAAGTACAATTACAGTAAATCAATCCTTAAATCAAACTGTTTGCCCATTTTCAATGAAAAGATATTGAGTAGATGCACACGAGACAAAGTCTCAACCAATACATGGGAAAATTAGGCAAATGAACAACGCTTTTATTATTGTTCTTTATCTTGAAATTACCCTGAGGGCTTCAACAAATAAGTTTCCTCATACCTCATAGTAAGTCCGCAACGACCCTGGCACCGGCTTTAGTTGAATTCGTTGCTAACCGTCGAACAACGCTACATTAATGTTAAGTTATGCCCACGGATACGCCAACAATAACAAAATGAAGGGACAAAGTGTTCTTATAATGGCTGTCATCCATTCGCCAAACAAAAAGATCACAACATTTAAACAAGCAAAGGACACCTCTTAGATAATCTTTTAAGTCTCTAAATTACCCTTCCGGGGCACCTGATGTTAATCCCGGTTTTCATGGGAGTTCACACTACGAGTGCTTTAGTTTTTAATGTCGTTTTTTTTTACTTCTGTGCATTGTGGCTGTCTAACGTCCTTGTTTTGTCTTTGTTTTGCTTTTTGCCGTTTTTGCCATATCTTTGGACGGTGATTTTTGTAATCATCACTTCCCTTGTTCCTTCGATATTCTACTGCCGTTGTTTGATAACAAAATACCGAAGTTACTATGAATTTAGTTTCTGCATATGCGCATTTTAATAACTTATGTGCAGATCAAATCGTAACATTTGGAAAATATTAATCGATAGTATAACTAATGGCAACCCGACGTTGGCTATCTTATCCAAAAATTGGTGAAAACAGTACTTTTGTGTATTGATTGTTAATTTATCCACTGCCACACCTCAAATAGTCATTTGTGTCATGTTTTCATCTATCAATTTTATCATTATATAGATAAATAACACTTTTAAGCTCACCTGACCCTTCGTACAAGCTATTGCCATCACTAGGCGTCCGTCGTCCGTCGTCCCGCCATCGTCCGTCATCCGTCAGTTAACTTTTCACATTTTCATCTTCTCCTCTGAAATAACTGAAGCAAATTCAACCAACCTTTACAGGAATTACGTAATGAAAGTCGTTTTACAAAGATTGTTCATTTAGTTCCGATCCTATAAAAAACATGGCCACCAGCGCGGAACTTAGGTTAAATATTAGACCCTATTCATTTTCACCTCTGAAACCGCTGAAGCAAATTTAACCAAACTTTACAGATATGATATACTAAAGGTCTTAAACAAAGGTTGCTCATTTCGTTTGGATCCGATAAAAACATGGCCGCCAGCACGGAACTTAGTTTAACAATTGACCCTATGGGAAAATCACATTTTCATCTTCTCCTCTGAAACCACTGAAGCAAATTGAACCAAATTTTACGGGAATAATGTATGGCAGGTCCTTACAAAAATTGCTCATTTCGTTGATTTGTTACGGTCGGGCATGTAGTGTATACAGTGATTATTTTAATAGAGCCAAAACCCTGCCCAAAAGCTGCTTAGTCAGGGATTTATTCAGCCTTCGTTACTTTCATCCATTCGGAAATTCTATGGCCGTCACCATTACGTCATTGACAGATATGACGTGTCTGTGTCCCAAATGAAAACGGACATTTGCAGCTAGATTTCACGTCTTCACGGTTTGACATACCCGGTTTGACTCTATCCTGGATTGACTCACTGATAGTGTGACGGATGGTACTTGTGGAGCAGGACATGCTTGCCCTTCCAGAGCACCTGATGTCACTCTCGGTTTTTATGGGAGTTCACACTGTCAGTGGTTTTAGTTTTTTGTGTTGTTGTGTTGTATATCTTACTGTAAAATTTTAGTTTTGTCTTCGTTGGTGATGTTAGTGCTACTGTTTTGCCCTAGTTAATGTTTGAATACTCAAGAGACTTACAACAGCTTTTCAAATTTTTGCCTTGGAACTGTTTGAGGGTTAGCGTAGTAACACGTACCGTGGATTTTTATTGGTTTTATCTAAGGGCTAGAAAATGACAATTGCAATCAGCCTCAATCAGACCTTTCAAAACAATATATACCTCACTGATTGTGTGTCGGGTGTCACTAGTGGAGCAGGACATGCTTACCCTTCTGGAACTCCTGAGGTCACTCCCGGTTTTCATGGGAGTTCACAATATGAGTGCCTTAGGTCTTTATGTCATCTTTTTTTATTTCAGTCTATTGTGGCTGTCTCACGTCCTTGTTTTGTCTTTGTTTTTCTCTGTTGCGTTTTTTGCCATGTCTTTGGACTTCGATTTTTGTAATCATCACTTCCTTTATTCCTTCGGTATTCAACTGCCGTTGTTTCGTTCTGATCTGATAAAAAAACATGGCCGCCAGCGCGGGACTTAGGTTTAACATTGGACCCCATTGGCAAATCACATTTTCATCTTCTCCTCTGAAACCACCGAAGGAAATTCAACTGAACTTTACAGGAATGATGTATGGAAGGTCCTTTACATAGACTGCTCATATTGTTCCAATCCGACAAAAAACATGGCCGCCAGCACGGAACTAGTTCCACATTGGACCATGTGGAAAATCACATATTCATCTTCTCCTGTGAAACCACTGAAGCAAATTCAACCAAACTTTACAGGAATGATGTGCTAAAGATCCTTAAAAAAGACTGCTCATTTCGTTCTGATCCAATTAAAACATGGCCGCCAGCACGGAACATAGTTTAACATTGGACCCTATGGGAAAGTCACATTTTTATCTTCTACTCTGAAACAGCTGAAGTAAATTCGATCTAACTTTACAGGAATGATGTATTAAAGGTCCTTAACAAAGATTGCTCAGTTTGCTCCGATCCGATAAAAACATGGCCGCCAGCACGGAACATTGTTTAACATTGTACCAGATGGGAAAGTCACATGCCCATATTCTCCTCTGAAACCACTGAAGCAAATTCAACCAACCTTTACAGGAATGATGTAATGAAGGTCCTTTTCAAAAAGTGCTCATTTCGTTTCGATGCGACAAAAAGCATGGCCGCCAGCGCAGAACTTAGGTTTAACATTGGACCTATTTGAAAAGTCACAGTTTCATCTTCTTCTCTGAAATACATTTTAAACGTATGAATAAACATCCATTTATCAAAACAATCCATTAGAAGTGCAACGACATCTTTAAAATATACAAATGTAGTTAAAAATAAAAAATAATCAGTCAGCGAATAACAAAATACGTCAGTTACTGTAGATTTATTTTGTGCGTATGGCGATTTTGACAACTTATATATGTTTCTTCAGTGCAGATAAAATCATACATTTTAAAGCCCATAAATAAAAGATGTATTAAATATGATAGAATGAAATTAACCAAATATGCTGATTATAAATTCAATCCTATTAGAGTTGCGAAAATCTATGGACGGGGTTTACCTCCACCATAAACAAAATGTTGAAAATTTAATATTCTATTTTGTTGTTTCCATACCTTTGCTGTCTATATTATAGTATTATTGTGTAACGTTTTTCATATTCGCATTATTACCTGTATAGGTCAGAGGTAAGCCATATTTGCCTGAGGCGCAAGCCAAATGCAAATTTGACTTGCCGAGGATCTACAGCTGTGCCAATTTGAAAACCATTACACAATGATGCCTTTATTAATCAACTTTATTTCAATGAATTGTATCCATTGTTTTCCAGTATTTCTTTATTTTTAATATTAAAAGACCTGTCAAAGTATGGCAGCAGAAGACAATTGGCGCACTGTTATGAAAAAACCCATAATATGGAAAAATCCATATAGCCTTAGTTTAGTTCACATTGGCATACCTTGTCATTCGTATTGAATTTGTTGATTTAATCATATAATGTAAAATACACTAAAGTTAATAAATAATCTATAATATACATTCCATAAAATTAATATAATATATTTCACTTTCTTTATTTAAAGTTCCCATGCCATTTCTTTTCTTTATTGTCAAATTCTGAAATTGTCTTTCAGTAGACAGAAGACAATATTTATTAGCACAAACACATTTACATTAAATGGTTAAGGCATATATACAAGATATATAACAACATTATGACAATAAAAGACATATATGGCAATAAAAATATGATTTCATTATATATTTTTATAATTTCCAAACATTAATAGTTATTTTAAGAATACTGTTTACATTATGATTCAGTAAATTGGAAATTTCTTTCCTTTTAAATGGGATTTAATAAGGTAATATGAAAGGATCGTTTTTAAAGTTTCTCAATGAAAGGTTCCATTTGAAGAGCATATTGTGGGCATATCGAAAAGCAGAGATATTTCTATTACTAAGATCAGTAAAATTCATCTTCGTTATGCGGCCCACTAATTCACGACAAACAAAAACGTTCATTGTTTGTTATTCCTTTTTCTACAGCAAGCTTAAGAGCACTTACACGAAATTTACTTATAATAGACCTGGCCCTTTATATGGTTTATGTAAGGAGACAACAAAAAAAAAAGGGGGGGGGGACATCTAATAACATGAAAAGATATGGCTATAATGCCATATCCAGCTATTCGGTCTTTTTATTCATACTTCTTGGAATAGATCTCCAAGGGATATATGCACCTCGATATGCACGGACTAAGTAACCTTTCTCCCAAACTTATGTCATAAATGCAAACTACAATGAAGGAAACCCCAAATAAATAGATTTTTATTGACTTAACACCATTATTATTATTATGTTCTGTGTATCTTCTAAATGTATTAGAATTGACATACAAGAGTTACCTAAATCGTCGTGATCACGTTTGATAAATAATAAAATTCTAAAAATACACATCATTGTCACTTTGACCTATACCTGTAAACAAAACATTCAATGCTATTAACATACATGCTTACCATACTGAGAAACGGGTTTGTGTATGGATATTTGTGGTTATAACTATCTAAACATGAATAAATCGTTCAATTCATTATTAAAACACGCCTCTTAAATTATTTGCTTTCAGATAAGTGATCTCGAGTGCATAAAACTGTAGAAAAGGCTCCACATACCGAACTATTTCCTATACCAAAGTCGTAATGAGGTCATTTCGAAATGTATAATAATCCGAATATTAACAAGAAGTGATATGGATTGAAATCCATATCAACTGGTCGATTCTAATTGTATAACTGTAGCTTTTACAAATTGTGGCAAGTGCTTATAGTTTCTCTAGATTGCCATTTGACATTTCAACACCTCTTTCAGGATAGGCACCAGTTGGCGACATAGATTCAACATTTGACCATATGAAAAAAAAACATTTGAACTATTAAATAAGGCGCAGACTATCTGATTTTCAGGGGGGTTGGGATTTTCATCCGAGCTGGGAAATTTTTGCCAGATTATTTTTTTTCTGATATACACTTATATTGCCAGGAAATTTTGTTGAGCCAGGTTAATTTTGTAATGGACGTAAAAATCAGAGCCAGATTATTTTTTCCACCCAGGTGCTGGTCAGGGAATTTTCTTGGGTAAAAATCGGGGCCAGACTGATCTTTTTTCTAAA
>MJUU01017495.1:0-37252 GCA_002080025.1 Modiolus philippinarum | reverse complement strand
CACATTCAGATGAAAACTTCAGCGAAGCTGATAAAATTAGAACCTCAGTTGTTCCAAGAACAATTGAGAGGTCGATCCAATTAATTCAGGCCACCCATATATTGATATGAGGCCTTTGCGTTGAACAAACATGTGTAGGTGATACGACTTATTGCTACAAAACTTTGAACTTTGATATGAGATATTGTAATTGGATGTATTCAAAAACAGTAATAGATAGTAGATGAAATGCTGGAAAAATGTGTGTCCTGTTACGATCTACATTTGTAGCAAAGGAAAGGGGATTAAACCAACAGTTTGGAACCTATGGACCAAAAACTGATTTTTGACAATCGATTTCCGGTTTTCTTTTGCTTGTCGCTTAATACCATTATAGTAACAATAATGTATTAAATACAAAAAAAGTACAGGAAGATGTTTCTTTCAAAATGAGGTCAATATCAAAGTATCATGGACAACAAAAACTTTCGTTTTACGTCAATGTATATTGATAAATGTACATATTAAAGGTATATATATATATACATAGTGTCTTAGTTTAATCGGTTAATCTGAAATGAGAGCATTATGGCACAACTTCCGGATAGACCTATCAATTGTTCATCAAACAATTGACATACTAGTTTTTTCACTCCAATACATATTATGTTTTGCCCACATGTACAAAGTCTAGAATTATTCAATTTTTTGAGAAAAGGTGATTGTTGAGACTGCAATAATTCAATCGGAGTCTGGCTTGAAGAACTTGGCCTTTCCTTGTACCACAATTAAAATATTTTGGTATTTTCCTAATAGAAGAATCTAGATACGTTTTGAATGGTGATTTAGATGAATTAAATTTGCATTCAGCGACAACTAATGGAAGGAAGGAATTATTATAGTAGGTCGTTCTACGGTAAACAGTTTGTGAGTGTTGTGAGAACATCTAGTATTATAGCTGATTGCTGGGGATCGATATTACTAAGATATTCAGGAGTATGACGATGGCACATTCCGTGAATTGATCTGTCAGAGGGTCCCATCCTGTGTCTTCATATAGTTTTATTTTAGAGCATAGTTTTGCAGCGCTAGTAAAAACACTAACTGCTTCAAGTTTCGACCTTGTCTTTAAGATAGTTTTCGATATTATCCCAGATACAATCATTATAATCTAAAATTGGACAAATGAAACTGAAGTAAATAGTTTGTAACCGGAGTTAAGTGTTTAGTGTAAATTTAAGACTTCACATTAAGTTTAAACGAGGAGTAACTTTTTCTAGAATATACTCTACATGGCTTGTCCAATTGCCATCTTCTTAAGATAAGACCTCAATGTTTGTGATTTTCTTCTTCGATAATTAACTCGCCATTCATATTAATAGGAGGTGGTAGGGCTTTTTAGATATCATTAGTGCCCCATTTTTCTGCGCATTAAATTTAACAAGCCATTGTTCTGACCACATGGTGAATTTAATCAATATCACAGTTTAAAAAGCTAGTATTTTATTCATCCTCAACAACTTTGTACAAGGAAGTATCGTCTGCAAATAGTTTAATTTTACAGAAATATCTTCAGCAATACCGTTTATGAAAATTAGGAACAGAATACGTGCAAGAATGCATCTTGCGGAACTCCGGCTTTGATTTAAAAGAATTGCGACGTGTGGCCTTCAATAACGACTTTTGGCCAATGATCTTCTACCCACTTGCGAACTGCACTAGAAAAACACAAATGAAAGACAAAAGACATAGGTAAATAACAATAGGAACTCGGGATAACCGAGTCGGGACTTGGTACCGGCACTAGCAAAAGCCAGTGGTAGGGTTAAACCGGTTTCTGGGTAGCCAAACATCTTTATCAATCCCGTTTCACTATTAAACGGATTTTTGAAGAATAACCCGTCTATGTTCACTATTATGTAAAAAATGCAAAGTTACGTCCTAATTTTTGTCAGTTTCTTGCATTTTTGAACATTATTTCCATAAAATCGAGAGTGAGAAATGCCCTTTTTAATAAGTTTATTTCCGAATCTTTTCAATGATTATAAACACATTTTTATTATAATGCTGCTGATTAGAGATTACTCATTGAAACACGTGTACAGCATAATTCAATAAACTGTTTCTTATGCTACTTGGATATTTTTGTATTCGAAAGGTATCATATGTCTTAGAGGCATATCATAGATAGAAGTGCCATATCATAGGTATAAGAAACATATCATATGTCTAAGAAACATTTTATTGATCTTAGATGCATACTGTATACCAGGAAATTTTCGAGGCAGTTTAATTTTCGCTTTTTTTCGCATTTGGAATGGAAGCTCGAAAATAAAACGGAGCGAATGTACTGGTCTATTATTGAAGTCATGGGTCAGCAATTTAGCAGCGCGAATCCAAAACTGCGCGAACTAAAATCCTGTCAATTTACCGCGAAATAAAGACGGCGTGAAAATTTTGCGATTTACAGTATCATAAGTCTAATGATCATACCATAGGTGTACTGATCATAGCATAGGTCTAAGCGTATTAGTAGTATATCAGCTTCTTAGAAACATGTCATATGTCAGAAGTATCATATCATAGTCCTTAGAACCATATAAAAGGTCAAGGAAGCATAACATTGGCATAAGTAGAATATCATAGGTCTCAAACTTGAAACATTGGTCTTTATCAATATAGAAGCATCTGAGAATTAATGATTTTGTTGAACGGGATTGTGATGATACTGGTGATGATATCGATGAAGACGTAGACAACAACAAGTTTTATTCCAAGCTAAGACGTTTTGTCGACTATTTCCCCTAATTGAAGATGGAGATAAATTTCTCAATATCGGGAAGATGTGACAGAACTGAATCCATGTGATAACACTATTAATTTGTTTGAAATATAAATTGATTGATTGATTGAATATTGTTTAACGTCTACACAGCAATATTTCAGCTATATCAAGACGTGAACAAGTTTGTTAATAAATAATCACTTTGGGGTATGGAAAGGGCCATGGGACGGGAAATTCTGACTGCCACTGGAAAAGTAGGGTGAAATCGAAAAGGGCGGAGAATTTAGCCTTGTAGCCGATCACCTACGTACCACTCAAAAAAGCTTGCTACAAGGGTTCTTTAACGTGCAGGAAGCGTGGCATTTCTTCCTACACGTGGACCTGAGTTTACATCCCATCCGAAAGATGGGTTGTGTATTTATTAATCCCGCACAACCACGGATGGGTCCTATTTCTATATCCCGGGACTCTCGGGGTCAGCCCCGTTTAGGAGGGGTCACACCCCGCAAGCCGGAGATACTAGGTCCTATTTCTATATCCCGGGGTTCCCTCGGGGTCCTCTGTTAGGAAGACTCATACTCCTAGCTCAGAGGATGCTGCGGGCCTATTCATAAGCCGGGACCGCGCACGGCGGTGAAATATAAATAAAATGACACATATCAAAACTCTCAACTTAAATAAAACTGAAGAAAAAACAAAAAACATTAACCTTTGGAATGAAGCAAAAAGATTACAGACCTTCCACCCCATGAATTTGTGTTACAACATCAGCTTTTATTTTGTCATTACAGATTTTTCTCGGAGAGAAACAATGAACTTGAAAGCACCCTTTTGTTTTTTACGATGAATCGTTTTTACGTTAAAGTGTCAGTAAAGCCTAACCGTTTAAAGAAGTTAATGCTGCGTTCAATCGGGCGTGTAATTCGAATTTAATTCGAACTCAATTCGAATCAAAACGGTAATCCTGTACACACGTCATTTTCTCGATTTGAATTGGAATTCGCATACCAAAGGTCCCAAATACGTATATCTCATAAGGCAAGTTGATATAAAATTATTAGAAAAAAAGTATTTTCATGTCCTGTTTTAAAGAACAAACGATCGTGCTTTTCATAGATTTAATCTAAGAAGTATAATAGATATACAGACATACGCTTTTCACAAGTAAATAACAAAAGTCGTTACGTGATTGAAATCCATGATTGACATTTCAAGCTGTTTTCCGAAAAGAGGTATGGCCACTTTCTCGTTATTTCCTTCAGCATATGCTGAATATATCAATAACTGTTTTAACAAGTAATCTGTTTTGTGCACTATCGTAACAAAATCAATCCAAATGCATTTTTTTACTTTTAGATAAAAGATTCAGCAACCGGACTTGCCACTTTTATATAATTAACATGATTTTCACAATTTTAGTACTTTTCACAATTTTAGTACTAGGTTTTGTTAAAATTGGAAGAACATAGGATTATGCACTCGCAACAAAAGATTGGTTTTGGTCCTCGTAGTCTTTCGAGAAGTAACATATTGCACCGACTGCAAAATGGCTAATTAAAAAAGGCTATTTACAGCCACGTCCGATTTCTAATATGTCTGAGAACATTTCAGTATGTGATATATATGGAATATAGGAAATTTTGTTCTTGATACGGACTTTATCACGGCCAGTATCAAGTGAGCCCGCTAGGGTGAGCTTGATGCCTTAAGACGCCGTGATAAAGTCCGTATCAAAAACAAAATTTCCTATATTTCTTTTATCGGTAATTCACAAAATGATAAACAGAACTCTAAAATAAATTGAATTAAACTAAAATTTCTATTCAAGCAAAGTTGGTCTATGTTTATTGCAATAATTTAAATGCATTCTTCATTCAACGTCTATGCGTATGAACACGACAAATAGTACAAAACCTGACGTCAGCTTAGCAACCCGCACGATACGCCTTCAAATTGATCTAATAATTTCGTGATAATGTCCAGTTCGGTGGTACTGGAATTATCAGTCTCTGTAGATCAAAGAAAATGCATACAAATTACCGATGAATTGATTTTATTCCTTGGAAGTTCATGTACATATTCCAGAGATGATCTAACCCTTTTTCGACAACATTTGAGCATATCTTGAGCATTATTTAGCAGCTTCATTCCTGTTTTGTTTTTTTTTTCAACCTTCCGGAAGCAACATTTCTATATTACGGGAGATTAACTGGGTCTTACAATTTAAAACAAGGCATTCTTATCTTTCCTGTTCAATAGATCAAGTTCATTGACTTCTGTCACTTCATTAAAGTCAGAAATTTGATATAGAAGGTCATGCAAATGTAGTGCTCTGTGCAATATATACTAAGTTTTGTCAAATGTGAAGAGGTCTTGATTATGTTAACAAGTAATTATAAATACTATTTAGGATCGAGCACATCAAAAACGAAAACTTTGTAGTCAGATAGTTGAAGGCAACACATTAGTTAGCGGGAACAAAATAGATATTCCTGACAAATGCAGACACGCGTCATTATAGAAAAAACTATTTCATATCTTAAAATGTACCATAAAAATCGCCACATAACAACACTGTTAAAATGGCGTTTAGGTTTGGAACACATATAGAACATGTTTAGCCCTAAACATGTTTAGGATTGTGTTCTAGTCCTAAACTCTTTGTGGCCTAAACATGTTTATTAAATACGTTTAGGGTTTAAACATCATTAGGTGTGCAGAACACATTCCTAAACTCCTGAACACTTTCTTAAACGTGTTTAAGTCTAAACATGTTTAGAAGTTTATAAGAAGAGTTATAGTTCGTGTAGAGGGTGCTGTAGTCTTTCTTTGTTTGAGTTTAAAAATAAAAACGTGGCGATGAACAATGAAGGAGCCTGATGTATCTGAATGAGGATATGTTGCTATTCAACAGACAAATTTTGTTTCAAAGGTATGTTTTGACATTATTTTTTATATTTTAGAAGGTTGATGCTTATTGATGTGTTTATTATTTCTATTCTGTGTAATTTATTCACTTTCAATTCTCATGAAACTTATGAAACTACATTATGTGTGATTTAAAAGAAAGATCAATATTAAGGAATGTTTGTACAACTTTTTCAGCAAACTCAGTCAAATTTATTCGAAGGATTGAAAAATATTTTAGCATTTATTACTGATCAACGATATTTTATTTTTATGTCATTTCAGATAAAATAAGCCAAATTACTGTTTGTGAATTTGACTGGCTGCATTTTCTCAACAGTCCAAATAATGAAGAGAAGAATTTTTTATTAATGAAATGAATAAATGTCACCAATCCCAAGTAAACAAAAGGCCTATAAACAACCCTAAACACGTTCTAAACCAAAACGCCTAAACACGTTCTAAACCTAAACACCAAATTTATCAAGAACATGTTTAGGATTTAACATGTACTCAAGTTAGAACAAAAAAGCCGTTTAGGATTATGTTTAGACCATAATCGCCATTTTTACATTGAAGATTATAAAGTGGATTTTTAATGAAAAACATTTGTCCACGAAAGCTTGAAAACTAATGCAACATTATTCACTCCTTGCTCTTCATTGATAACTAAAGTCATCATTCTAATGTAATAGCCGATGTACTTTCTCTTAATAATCCTAAATTTAAGGAATATTTACATCAGATCTATCCCAGTGAGCTTGAAATTAAAGAAACAACTGATGCACATACTTCAGCTTCGTACCTAGATCTTTTGTTGTATATAGACGAAGATGGACGTTTGAAATCTAAGCTATATGACAAACGTTATGATTTTAATTTCCCAATTGTAAACATCCCCTTTCTTAGCAGCATTATACCTACCTCTCAAGCCTAAAGAGTTGATTCGTTACTGTGGAGCGTGTAGTTTGTACAATGATTTTTTAACAGAGCAAAAATACTGTCCCAAAAGCTGCTCAGTCAAGGATTTTTTCAATATTATGTTAATTTCATCCCTCAAGAAATTCTATGGCCGTCACCATAACATCATTGATAGATATGACGTATCAGTGTCGCAAATGAAAGTGGACATTTTCAGTTTCACGTCTTTCCGGATTTGACTACCGATTTTGACATTTTCCTAGATTGACTCACTTACAGTGTGACGGGTGCTGTTAAAAGAGCATCACATGCTTACCCTGCCGGAGCACCTGATGTCACTCTCAGTTTCACTTTGGTTCATTCTGTGAGTGCCTTTGTTTTGAATGTTGTGATTTCTATTTCTCTGCTTTGTATCTGTCTAACATCATTGTTTTCTGTGTCCTCATTTTGGCCATGTCTTTGAACTTCGATTTTTGTAAATTCCACTCCTTTGTTCCTTCGGTATTCTATTGCCGTTGTTTCTAACATGGCTCTTCTGAATCGTCAACGAGTTCATAATACTCAACAACATCATACTTTTCACATGCGCAAATAGTATCGAAATAAAAGTATAGGAGATTCAAAACGATGTTTTCAGTTTTCATTTTCTGTCATATTACAATTCTAATAATTCACTACAGGTATAAGGTTATTGTCATATTTAAACATGGGCTGGGCTTTTATATTTGTAAATTTAACCCCTTGCTAACGCTCTGGGTTAAATCTGAATATAAAGGTCCAGCCAATGGTTAAATTACAAATTACCATAAACCTGCCATGAATTATTTCTTCTGTAACACATTTAAGCTTATTGCTGTCCTCATTTGAATTCGGCGTCTTTTGTCTTATTCTATTGTTTTGACATTATCAAAGTAAAAGTAATAATGACATGCGTATTACAACAAAATAATGTCTAAAGATAATCAAAGGAATATGATTCGCTAGGTCTTTGTTATCACTGAATTTTGATCAAATTCTGATCTGTTATAAGTCAATTAACTTCGCACTCTACAGAGTTATACAGCAATGAAATCTTATATTGTGTTGACATTTTTTGTGGGTCTTATGTTTTCAAGTAAGTATTGCTTGATACTATCCATGACATTGTGTTTTATTTGATCAGAGCTTTGCAAATATTATAATATACAATTATGGAACCTTCCATTTGACACTTTTTAATGAGTCCAGAGCAAAAATATCAAATAAAATTAGGTTTCCGATTGAATTAAAATAAGCTGATAAGTGATTTCAAAGGTTTTTATGTTTCTTAGTTGTTCATAACGTTAGCTGGACGAAGGGTCATGAGAGATATAGCCATCAGTTATCGTCGGTACGTGTGTCGTTAACTGTTTTCAAAGATCTCCTGCTCTAAAACTGCAGAGCAACAGGCTGAATTGCTGTTTTTCGCAATTAAGTTTAAATAAAAAAGCTGACGCGCATTCAAATGATCACCCTGATACAATTTATCTTTCCTGCAATTTCGCAGAAACTCTGAAGCTACTGTTGGGTTATTGACATTTTTTTCGTTATTCTTTTTTTTTTCATACTGAAAATGATAAAAGTATAGAGATGAAGTTTGATCAAAGAAATTTTAACATAATAAGATATACCTATCCTGCGATATGAAGACAACCTAATGACCCATACAATGAGTTATTGTCTAGTTGAATACGACGGCTTCATTCCGTGTATGGCACTCGGTAGATGTCCTTCGTACGGGATTTGGCTTCCAATTTCGGTACTTTTTGTTATTGAGTACTTCTTTTCGGACTATTTTTTGGATTATTACTTTCCATAATTTTTTATTCTAATGCTGCTGATGAGAGGTTACTCCTTAAAACACGTGTACAGCATAACAAAAGTTTACTGTTCATGGTACAATTTTGGTATTTTTGTATTTTCAAACATTTGTATAATTGGTCTCATCTTTAAAAATCTGTTTGAGACAGAAGTTAAGTTTAAATTGCAGCGTATAAAGGACTAAAATTTCCACGTCTCAACCAAGATGGCCGCCACGGAGGAACACAGTATTAGCATATGATTCGAAAATCTTGAAAATAGGGTTAACTTGTATTCCTCAGAACTTTTTAAAGCATCAAATTAATATTAAGAAGTAGGCATGATTAAATGATTGTGTTCTTCCAGATGGGATGTACTTGCATTGATCATTACATAAGAAAGTGGCCACCATACATTTTAGTATAACACGGGACCCTATGGGAAAATTTTGTAAATGAGCATTATTGAAATCCGTGTCGTACATGAAGTTGATATAAGAAGAGATGGTGCATTTTTATCAAATAAATTTATATATAATTTAGATACCGATTATAAATCCAAAATGAAAGCAAGTACAGATTTTAGCTTACAATTGACCCTGATGTAAAAAAAGTTTTTGAAAAAAGCAGTTTCAAATGTCAAGTTGATATTAACTTTGCATGGTAAAATGAGGGTCATCTACCTCATGTACCAATTGTGTGCTATCTGTACCGACCATAAACCCTAAATTGTTGCCACTGCAGATTTTAGTCCAATACTGAACCCAATGAAAAATGTTGCGTGAATTGCTAATTCTTGAAACTTTTTCATACATCACGTTGATTTTAACAATGCATCGTAACAAGGTGATGTTCTAACGAGCGTAATATTTAAGTACCAATCACAAATACAAAATATCCACCATTACAGATTTTCCTCTAACATTGTCCAATTTTGGGATTTTTTGTGTAAATTATCGAATCCTTAACACCGCCTTATACATCACAATTTAAACTAGTTATTGTTACATAATGGCATTTTCTTGATGTGTGAACATGAAAATAAGATGGCGGCCACCAATATCGACCATTAGACCATGTGTGAAAATTCTATGTATACCCCGAACGCAAATAGACAGGTGAGCAATACAGGCTCATTGAAGCCTCCTGGTTAGCGTAATGTAAAGTTTATCATTCTATGATTACGTTCACATTTCATGGGTATTCTACCTATTTAATAATGCAAAAATAACATTTGAACATCTTTTAGATTATATTTTAAATACCAGTGTATTTTTGTATCAGTAGAACTTAATGAACTTTTAACAAAAAATGCAGCAGTTTCTTTCTTTTTTTTTATTAGATTGTCGGGAAGACATTCCATAGGGTTTTCTTTCTTCCATTTTTTATTTAATTTTAGCTTACCTGACACAAGGGTATTATGTGCCTTTTCCGACACTTGGCGTTCGTCGTAAGTTTGCTTTTCACATTTTCATTATTTCATCTGAACCTGATGAAGCTGATATAACAAGACTAAACATTGAGCCCCTTTACAAAGTTCCACATTTTGTTCCAATCCGATAAAATATTGTAACTCCATTCAGAACTTATTTGAACCAGACACCCAAAATACACCTAAAGATTGTTAATTAATAGTCTTTAGTTGTATTTTACAGTTACACTTGAAATCGCCAGATTTCAATTGTCTAAAATTTCTTACTGATGTTGAACAAACGTAGGAGGCTAAAAAGTTACGCTAGCTGATTCTGGCTTTTCTTTTTAGATCCTATTGGAAATGTGTTCTCTTTCCGCTTTGTACATACATTTCTTTTTATGTTTTTCCAACCGATTTGATATGATCTGCTCTTCAGAGATATACATTGTCGAAATATCCATATGCAGAAACTAAATTTACTATCAATTTTGGCATTTTATTATATAAACGGGAGCAGGACAAAGGCTTCCCTCGAACAAAAGCCCCCATTATATATACCCACAATGTATAAAATATATTCTTTTGTTTTCTTTTAAAATTTTGATATAGCATTAAATTATTTAAAATATTTATATTTTTTTATCTTTTGTAAATCTCAATTGATGCAATCAAAACAGCAAAAAAATTTGATTAATTTTATATTGTTAGTTTAAAATAGTGGTGCAAGCCAATTAGTGATAAATTGTTATAATTACTAAGTGCTTTTTTAAATTAGTGCACATAAGAAGGTATTTAATTGAAACCATTTATTTATTTTTTGTTTTCTTTTCAACTGAATTAATTTTTGAGTTGTTTTTCTTAATCAATTTCTTAATGTGATAGATGGGACAACATTTGGATTTGTTTACCTTTCATTAACTGGCTTTTGTTTTCAAATTCTTCTGATCTATAAAATAAATATTGTCATTGTTTTGAATTTTCTGTGTTGATTTTGTACTTTTTTAGTTAATTTTGCAATGAAGCTAGTCTTTAATATAAAAGAAAGCAATGCAATCTCTGAATGTATATAAGTGCTATGGAGTTTGTTACAACCAACAAAGGCCTGCTGTGCTTCAAGAGATACATCTTTGTCCGTCATAAATACCTTGCTAATGGTACTTTTGTCTGGAAGTGTGAAAAAAGACGCCGAGACAGATGCATTGCGAGACTAAGAGTAAGATGGGAGGAAGTCATCACCTACTTGAATGACCACAACCATGGACCAGACCCGTCGCGCAAACTAGTCCTTGATGTCAAAGCCACCATTAAGCGACGTGCTTTAGACACTGAAGAAACTCCTCGGCAGATAATTAGCTCAGCTGTTGATAACGTTACAGAGTCTGCTGCTGCTAAGTTACCACAACTCAGACATATTAAACGTTGGATCCGACGTAACAAGAATAACGCTGATAATCCACTATCAATACCACCTACTCCTAAGACCATGGTCATTTCAGAGAAATACAATGTGACTAATAGCGATGAACCTTTCTTATTGTATGACAGCGATATTGACAGTCTTAATCATACACTGATATTTTCCACAGAGACCAACCCTAGAGCACTAACAACTACTGGACACTGGTTTTCAGATGGAACTTTTAAAGTTGATCCTGAGTTTTTTTATAAAGTTTTCAAAATCCAAGCCTTTGTTGACAAGAACATTATGCCTTGTGTCTCCGCTCTCCTGTCAAACAAGAACGAGGAAACTACCAGTTATAAAATCAGCTTCTACAAGCTAAAAATACACTTCATCCCAAATCTATGATGTTTGACTTTCAGGTTGCCTCGAGCAATGCACTTTTAAGAGTTTTCCCAGATATTGACATTACGGGAAGCTTTTTCCCTCTATCTCGTAAAGTTCAGGACAATTGTCTCACAATAAGATATAGAGATGACAAAGACTTCAACCTTGATAAAAAGATTGCACCTGCCTTAGCATTTGTTCCAGCAGATGACGTTGAGGAAGGGATTGATAGTTTAGCAGAACATATTTCTGAAGACACTCAACCCATCCTAGACTTGCACACAACATCCACTTGTAAAAGCAGTGATTAATTGAATATAAATGACTTAATGAATATATGAACTGTGTCAAATGTTTTAGAGCTGCAACTGTCTAAACTTTGACAGTGCTTAATTTTGAATGATAATTGAAACATTGATTATGAACCTTTACATCTTTGCAGTGAATATGATATATGAGATCTTTTGTTATGTTACATTGTTTATCATTTTACTGCTTAAATTTAATAGCTGAAATGATACAATGAAAGCTTATTTTTTCATTTTTTAGAAGCTACCTCATGGATCAAATGATAACAGATATCAGTTATATACTAGTTAAAAAGAAAATGTAACTAAAACATTTCATATTGTCTTTTAAAATTGGGGATAAATGAAAGCTTTTCTTATTTCATTGATGAAACTTCAAATTCATTATTTGAATACGGAACAGGTAAAAAAAACAGATTTCAAATATGTACTCTGAAACTGTAAAATTTAGTTTTAAAGTGGATTTTTTCTTTCTTTGTTTCTTTGCGTTTCTGTTGTCTTCATTGTCTTTGAATTGTTCTGTTTTGTTCTCTGAATGGATATTCTTCATAAAAAGAAAAAAACCCAAGTAGATACCAAACATTTATTTAATTCAATGTTTATAATGGCGGCTTTTTTCGGGGGGTTGTCCTTTTTATTCATATATTTTCTGTGAGGTTACGAGACATGCATTTCGGAAGTTGAATTCACTGAAGCTAATGATATAATTTTGTCGGTATTTCGGTATTTTCAGAAGTCGGGAATTATGCTAAAGAAGCATGGAGATCGTAAGATCATAGTACTAAGCCAGTTCTAATGTTTAATCACTTGAAAACGATTGCAGAGGTGCAATCAAGATAATCTTAAACCCTCTAACTAGAGGCTCACATTAGCTTGTATCGCTCACCTGGTGACTGGTTTTATTCATTGTCACGAAGAGACCACCCATTCATACTATAAATCAGTTCACCAGATGTTACATTTTCAATCTTGGATGAGTTACAAACATAAAAATTACAAACTTTGAAAGGGACCACCCAAAGACAATTGTAACCAAACTTGGTTCCAATTGGCTCAATAGGTTCAGAGGAGAAGACATTTGAATGCATTTCCCATAGGGTCCCTATATTAAACTATTTTCCACGCTGGCGGCCATCTTGGATGAGGTACGAACATCAAAATCACAAACTTTGAAGGGGACAAGCCAAGGACTATTGTGACCAACTTTGTTTGAATTTGGCTTGGTAGTTTTAGAGAACATCTTTAGATGCATTTCCCATAGGGTACCTATGTTAAACTATGTTCTCTGCTGGCAGCCACCCTCAATGAGGTATGAACATAAAAATCATAAATTTTCAAGGGGACCACCTAAAGACTATTGTGATCAAGTTTGGTTCCAATTGTCTCAGTAGTTTCAGACAAGAAGATCTTTGAATACATTACCAATAGGGTCCATTGTTAAACTATGTCCTGTGCTGACGACCATCTTGGATGAGGTACGAACATAAAAATCACAAACTTTAAAGGGGACCCCCAAGGACAATTGTATCCAAGTTTGGTTCCTATTGGCTTATAGTGGTTTCAGGAGAAAAGACCTTTGAATGTATTTCCCATAGGACCCTATGTTAAACTATGTTCCCCGCTGGCGGCCATCTTGGATGAGGTACAACCACAAAAATCACAAACTTTAAAGGGGACCACCTGAGGACTATTGTGACAAGATTTGGTCTACATTGGCTCAGCGGTTTCAGAGGAGAAGATCTTTGAATGCATTTCCCAAAGGTTCCTATGTTAAACAATGTTCCTAGTGGCGGCCATATTGGATGAGATGCTAATCTGATGGACATATGTAGAAATTGTAGTCCTGGAAAAGCTCAACACTTTTGTAATTCACATTTAACCTCCATCTCAAACAGTTTTTGAAATAAAAGTAAAAATGTTCAAAAAAATCGTGAAAATTCAAAGAAAAAGGGGCCATAACTCCTATGTGGGTCGTCAGATTTTCTTCAAAATTGCAGGAAATGTGGATCTCACTATGCTGACCATTTTTGATAATTTAAACTTCACTATTATCTACCGTTTTCAATATATAAGACTAAAAGTAACAAAAAGAAAAACAAAAAAAAAAAAAAAATTACGGAAAAGGGGCAATAACTCCAAGATGGGTTATCGGATATTCTTCAAAATTGCAGGGCGGGTAGATCTCATCATGCTGATCATTTTTACCCCCATGTCAGATTTTTGATATCTGTAACGGTTTTCGAGTAATTTGCAAAAAAAAAACCCGGCAATTTACCCCTATGCTCTATTTTTAGTAACAACGGCTATGTTGTTTGGTCTACGGACATAAAAATCACAAACTTGAAAGAGCATACCCTGGTGATAATTCAGGCCAAGTTTGGTTAGTATTGGCTTGGCAGTTTCAGAGGAGAAGATCTCTGAATAAAAGTTAACGGACGGACGACGGACGCCGAGTGATGGCAAAAGCTCACATGGCCTTTGGCCAGGTGAGCTAAAAACGGGAAAGTCAAAATATAACACGATTCTTTGAAATTCCATCTTGTGTGATCTGCAATGTATAATGTTAAACAATTGTAACGTGTTTTTCGCGGAAAATTCCAACTATGACTTCAACACACTTAGCGGAGGTAAATGTGGCGTTTGCTCTTAGGTAATAGGAGATATTGGTTTTGACAATGTGCAAGGCAAAAAAAAAAACATTGTACGAGATGTGATGTAAGGTGTCTTGGGAATGAACTTCCTATTATAGAATTTTCTGTGTAAAATAATAATTGCCATATTGTTCAAAATATATAAAATAGAATTCGGAGGTCACAAGCGCAAAATTTGGATTTGAAAATTGAAGGATTCTATATAGAAGTGTAGGGAAGATGACTATATTAGCGGGTAACTTTAAAAAAATTTCTTATCGATTTTGTCCATAGTTTGCATGTACTTTAAACTCATTATATCTTATATATATAAATATAAAAATGGGACCTCCGTTGAAATAAGAGACATCAACTGTGAAATGTTTATTTCCCTAGTGATATCTATATGAAAATCTTTATTCAAATTATATCCCTTGCGCGATTTCTGTGTTCTGTTAAAGCTCATGTGTTTTAGTTCACCTTTTGTAATGAAAATCTTGTAAAAGTGACAGAGAATAAAAATTTGCAAGACTCTGGATGTTTTTTACCCATTAAATGACCATTTTGTTAAATTTCTGAATGTGTCAAACCTAAAGGAACAACTGTTATAAAAATGGCGGATTAATACCACGGAGACACTTTAAATATAGTTAGAAGTCTCACTGTACCAAACAAGTATAATTGCAAACCAAGGTCCAACTTTCTGTCCCAATAAGTGACATTTCTCTATTCGATAACTTTTATGTCAGTGATTTTATACAGCCATGATAAATAATTAGATTTTTGTATCAATTAAATTTGCAATTTATTTGTTATTTATTATTCAGGTATCTGTATTTGTTGTCCATTTAAAGCAATTTTGGAGTGGCCTAATTTTCCTCCTTTTGATTTTTAAGAATTATTATATCATTACTTGGAATATTATTTTATATATTGTAGCATTGAAAGCCATGCCGGGTAAGTACTTCTTATGACTTTTCAATATAATTCAAATAGTTATTACAATACCCAATTTCATTGGTCAAAGAACAACAAAGAAGTTATTTCTCGATATGTCTTCTTGTCCATTTATACCCTCTGAAGTAATATAGTGCAGTATACAGTGACGTCAAATTCAGTGACAACATTGGTTTAAGTTATAAGAAATAAAAGTAATTTTGGAGGAGGTCATGGATGTGTAAACCCGGCCTTTCACTCACAAACTTCACATTAAGTCCTTTAATTCAGTTTGCAAGTGAGTCGGCCGCGTTTACATATCTATAAACACCTCCAAAATTAATGAAGAAAATTTCAATTTTGTTGGTTTTTTTTCATCAAAGTTTTTTTCGCATACATATGGACAGTGTGCATTCATTCCATATCCTTTCACTTATCATATACGACTGGAATTTGTCTCTCCTGCATTGTTGGTGTACTTGTTCGTGAGAGAATTTCTCATATGGATATGCCATTCATACTTACACGTTTTGGCATTTATTTTTGTGATTCCGAATGTAATTCTGACCATCTGTTTGCAGAGCCAACATCTCATTATTTTATTATGCCAAGTTTGCTTTCATTTGACTTGATGAGTGCCCTGTGTTTGTCTATATGGTATAATCGTCCACTAGATTAAGACACTAGTGCTTTTGTCGGGCAAAGGATGACAGTGATTGTAAGAGTTCTTTGCCAGTTTAATTAATGTTTGTTGACAATCCCGCATCCATGACCAGTGAAGACATGGATGTAAAATTGCTCGACAATTAGCAAAGAATTCCGTTCAAACCGGTCCTAGGGGCCTTTTTGAACTTACTATTAGATTTGAGCAAAGCTCATTGTTTAAGACCTCGTGGTGACTTCAAGATGAAGAACAACAATAAAAGCGTTACTTCCTTTGCTTGTTTTTACCATGTATTTGTAGAGACTTTGTCTCATGTGCATTTACTCCATATCCTTTCATTCACCATATACGACAGCAGTTTGTCTCTCTTGCAGTGTGGAGTCCGTAAAAGATACCCCGTGCGAGAAATGTATGCTCTATATATATTTCAGTTATGGTGTACTTGTTTGTGAAAGAATTTCTCATAAGGATATGCCATTCATACTTTCAAATTTTGGCGTTTATTTTTTTTAATTTCGAATTATAATTCTGACCATCTGTTTGAAGAGCTCACATCTCACTATTTTATGGTGCCAAGTTTTCTTACATTCGATTTAATGGGTGCATGCCCTGTGTTTGTCTATATGTTGTATTCGTCAACTAGCTTTTTGTTGGGCAAAGGATGACAGTGATTGTAAGAGCACTTTGCCAGTTTAATTAATGTTTGTTGACAATGACCAGTAAAACATGAATGTAGCGTGGCTCAAAGCGGTACTTGGGGCCGTTTTGAACTATGAGGCATGAGCAAAGCTCATTGTTGAAGGCCTCATGGTGTCTTCAAGACGAAGAACAACAATAAAAGCGTTGTTCCTTTGATTGTTTTTTACCATATATTTGTAGAGGCTTTGTATCATGTGCATTTACTCCATATCCTTTCATTCACCACAGAAACAGATTCGATTTATATGGGAGTAAGAATTATATAATCGACATTTTCAATCTAATTCAAGAATTTAATAAAGTAACATCACATAGAAAAAGCTTTTCTTTGCATTAAAAGCTAACGACATTGGGCTTAATTTCGTATCCATTTACAATATACACGATAAACCTATACAAATTAAAATTCAAATTGATATCAACTAAGAGGAGCTGGGATAATGATTTTTATTTGGTTATCAGTTTGTATATTTTGTCGTTGTGTAACTTTTGATTGTGGTTTATTTTACTTACCATTTTAACTCGTTAGTACATGTTACTTGAGCCATTGCATTTAAAATATATGTTTTCTACCAATAAGAAAATAGTATGAAGCACAAGCACGGCAGCAAAAAATATTAAAGCAAAAATTGTTTTATAAAGTTTGAAAAGGTTCTGGTTCTGTTCATGTAACATATATCAATTAGTTTATTCAAGACAAACATTAAAAGTTTTTGCTGTAACAACAAATCTTGACAATTTCACGACTGTAAAAAACCTTAAATTCTTGGGAAAAATATTTAGAAATAATTGCTTCTTGGTCAAAAGTGAAAGCCACTAGATATATTGACAGCTAAATCGATTCCCCAGGAGAGGGAATTGGCTGTGCCTCAGATTCACAGTTCACAGTCTGACAGGCGAAACACTTTGAACACACTTTTCTACAATTCAAAAACTACAAAACGAGGAACAGAAATATTTTGAAAAATGATTTAATGAGATTAACTTTATTCCAGAGATTAACAAAATTTTCTCGTCAGCCACGAAGCTTTCAACTCGTACAGAACGATATCGAATACCTTTTCCGTTACGAACGTTACTAAAAAATAAAAAAAAAACAACTTCAAAATGAAACCATGTAACACGGCGTTTTTTAATGTTGACAGCAAGTATCTTGACCATTTTCTTACTATTGACAATCTTCAGCTTTAAGATTATGCTGACACCATTTATCCACAAAAAAACTGTAAAAGAATAACAGTGATATTGCCCTTTTCTAGATTTTACTATCATCATTGGCTCTGGTAAAATCAAAACTACGATATATGATAAAAAATATGATGTATATTTTGCCGGTATACTTTATGTTATTCCGATTTTTGGCGTGAATTTGAGCTCCTCTATCTTCATCTCAGGATATGTAAATAATCATTCTGGTTGACAGGCATGGGGTAATGCTAATTTGTAACTGTAATGCCCTGTAATGCATTACATTATAACAAAGTAATGCATGTAATGTGTAATGCTTCATTTTTAGCATTTCCTATAATTGTAATATAATGCATTAAATTTC
Source organism: Modiolus philippinarum (assembly GCA_002080025.1). NCBI lineage: Eukaryota > Metazoa > Mollusca > Bivalvia > Mytilida > Modiolidae > Modiolus > Modiolus philippinarum. The sequence continues at coordinate 18,854 of MJUU01017495.1, read as the reverse complement.
AAAATGCCTGTAATTTAAGCTTTAAATAGCATTAAATAATATTACTTTTTTTCTACTTATAGGCCTTCACCTATAATATTTGTTTTAGTGTGATTTTTGATTGTTTTTCTCTTATATCTGCCAGCTTTGCAACTTATCTAAAAGAATAAAAAATATGTTGTTTTCATTCACAAATTTTATGATGAAAAACTTTTAATTTCATTGACTCAATTCCTTTCTTTTGACAAGTGGATTTATGGTTTCAATGGGTGGTAATTAAAGTGTCAGTTATAAGAAACAAACCATGAATATATATGTAAAGGTAACCGTACTGAACTTTTTTTGTCAAAACACTACATATAAAGTTCATTCTGATCACATGAACTTAACACTGTGAATGTGAAATAAGCCCACATTTATATCCCGACCTTAATGGTTAGTTTTTAAATGTAAATTTATAATTGTCAGAGAAAATTTGTGAAAAAGGAGGAAAAATTTAATCTACATATACATAGTAAAAGAGATCATATATAAATACCATGTAATTGCAACAAAATACACCAGTACAGAAATTTCAACTAATATATATTTTTAATGAACCTGAATCTTCAAGAGAGCAGTACTATCCGTTTTAAAAAAGTTAATTGAATTTGGCCTTCTTCCTGCTGCATAATTCACAGTAAATAAATTGCAAATGCATGATTAACCGTTTCTTTTGTTTATAAAATTTGAAAAATATAATGTGTAATTTAATGTAATACTTTTGTAAAGTAATTGTAATATAATGCCAATTTTTCAAATGTAATTCGCCCCATGCCTGCTTGGTGACTTAATACTACCACATCCACACTTTAAAATACATATTTCAAAAACTGTATTGTTTCTAAACAGTTAGGGTTCTCTATATATATCTTAGTGTGTACTATTCGCTTGTTGTTTTGTTTTCATTTCATGAACGTAACCTAGCTACAACACCCAAACTTACAGCAAGGTTACAGATTTCATAAATTATTAAAACAATCATGAAGTTTTAAAGGATATATGAACATTCTAACATTTTCTTGTCAATCGTCATCTGGTCTAATACTTGATAACCATACACTTTGCACATGCGCAAATGATATCAGAGTGATGCATAACAACCATGTTTTCGAGACACACCGTATGTGGGTCTACATTCCATCATTTTAATAGGGTCAATGTGATCCGTAGTGGTCATTATATATCTGTTCCCGTGGAGTTGTAAACAGCTATAATTAATCCATTCACTTAGTTATTAAAAATGCCATATTGTTCATATACTAACATATGTTACCACCACTTGCAGATCTTAGATTTAATAAGGCAACCCTCTAATAACATTTTTTCAACTAAAAAAATATCTAAAGGTATTTAGAATAGTATCACCGATGAGACCACTAAAAATAACATATACAAATATAAAATAAATACTGAAATCTGCATAACTAAATCATTATGATAAACATAAGTAATAATGGCGCGAATGGACTATACTGGTCCGGGTCGCTAACAAAATCAAAATAGTAGTAATAGCATGTTTTTTTTTAATTTTGTTCATCTTAGTTTGGAAATAAAAGTCAAGAACATTTATTTACTGAAATCATGGCATTCAGACACGTTAAGGTATGTTTTTTTTTTGCTTTCGATTTGGATTTTGAACTTGCATTTGTTTGAAAACGTCAGAATGGTATTGTGACGTCATAGACACAGGCAGCAAAGGAAATGGATGGTAAATCGGCTTTCTCTTTGGTCGCTTCAGTATGAAAAATTCCATTTTCTGTCATATTAGAATCGAAATAATTCATCGCAGGTATATGGTAAGTGTCATTTAACCATGGACTGGGCCTTTTTTCTCGTTAATTTAACCCCCTCTCTAACGCTCTGTGTTAAATTCGTATTTAAAGGCCTAGCCTACGGTTAAATGACATTAATCATATACCTGCCATGAATTATTTCTTAATTCGGTTCTGTTACGAAACTGACGTCATGAAAATTACCACAGAAAAAAGCGATCAACTTATTTCTATTTTCAATGATAACAGCAGGTATATTGACGATATCCTTTCTATTGACAATCAACAGATTTTAGATTATGTCGACATCATTTACCCAAAAGAACTGAAACTTAATAAAGCTAACAATGATTCAAAACATTGCCTTTTATGGATCTAACTATCATCATTGACTCTGATGGAATAAAAACTAAAAATTTCGATAAAAGGGATGATTTTGATTTCAGTATTATCTATTTTTCTTTTCTTGAATGCGACTTTCCTCTAGCTCCATCATACGGGTTTAAATTTCTCAACTGGTATGATTCGCACGCGTTTTGTCTACTCTTGACAACTTTTAATTAACGTAACCTAACTATCACATCTAAATTTTTACAATAAGTATATATATTTAAATATATATAAATTGTTGAATACATTTAAAGTTTCATAGAAGATATGAACATTTGATATCAAAATATGATGTCATGCGCAAACAGCTCATTACAAAGGGTATTTCTCATCCGCGATTTAACGGACATGTTGTTAAAAATGCCAGAAACTGATTAAAAATCCAGAAAAAAAACTTCAACGTAACTTACATTCTTTACGTAATAGTGGAAATCGATATGATATTCTGCATAAATTTGGGATCCACTGACTCGAGAGTTTTACGTGCATACTGGCCTCTCAGTCATACTGCCGATGTCTACTGAAATACATTATGATTCTTTATCAAACCCTTCTGGAAGTTTGGACTTTGATTTTTTCTTTCGTAGTGCGACAGTGTTTTACGAGCAGACAAAGGCTCATTGACCTACGGTACAGTTTAGCGGCGATCACTTCTTGGAGCCATCTCTCAAAGTAACGTTTTGTCCCTTTTCCTTTTCAAGATTGTGGTCATGAAGCAAATAGTCTACCTGTATTTGGTGTTATTCGTATGTTCATCATACTTTAGGGAATCTGGACACAGAAAGGGGAGAATCGGTTACTCCATAAACCTGTTAAAACCTACCACTGGCTTTTGCTAATGCCGCTACCAAGTCCGGCTTTCCCGAGTTCCTATCGTTGTTCACCGATGTATTTTACTTGTTTTTTTTCTTGTGCAGTTCTTTGATACAGTAAGGTGTGTACTGTGGTTTCAGCCATTGTAGGTGTTTCCTGTTATCCTTTCTATTTCATTTGATATCATAAAAGGAAGTCAGTCGAAAAAAGCTTTTTACTAAGAACTGTATTTACAGAAATGTTACAAAGTGCCAAAAGTGATTTATGTATATTTTGGCTTTTGATAAGTCGGGCTGTCCAGAGTTACCTTGATAGAGCCCGGTTGCTTACAAAATTGGCTTCTTAATGTGGTGTCCTTGTTTCGTGGTGTTTCCGATGCTGCCGGTTCGGTTCCCACTTATTTGAAATAGTAGTGGTGCACTACATGATACCTCGACCCTTTTTTCACAAGAAGGAAACCACTCTCTTCTGGACCTTTTAAAGGACTTGGGTTAAGTTTACAGATAAACAACTTGCATACCAATTCTGAAGACATGCAATTCTGTTGGCAAGTTATCAGTAAGAATCCCAAAGATTTAGAAAGTTTTAAGGGGGATGTCTGCAAAGCCATTCATACTTTTCAACTTGGTCTGAGGTTTGTAATAAACAACTTAAGGGGGTACACCCGGGGAAGCCTAAATTTTCCACTCCTTTAATTTTCTAAATATTTTCAGTATTCAAACTGCATATGTTCATTTCGACTTTCAGCAATTTTCAACAATTTTTACCGTCCCGTTTTATGTCCAGTGGTCATCAAAGATACCCTGTTTCCTCATATTATTTTGTCCGCTCAGGACTTGATTGTGATGTATAAAATTGGCTGTAATTAAATTTGTATTTGATTTAAATTTAATTCAAATGCAAAATTCTGTAGTTTAGACATGTGTGAACGCAAGCATGAATAATGAAAGTAAATTTAACGAGTTTGGACTGAAATACACGGGTGTTCTAAATAGTAAAGGCTGAAATTTTGACTTTATTTTGATCACTATTACACACTTCTTGTAAAAAATTCTGTCGTTTAATTTTCACCAAAAACTGAGAATAGAAAGAAAAAACTAGTATGTGTAAGATATATTAAAATTTTAGAAAATTCTACCGTCCCATTTTTTTTAAATTTAGAATAAAGTGAGTAAAAATCAATAAAATTGCAGAATCTGTGCTATAAATTACCTCCCTTTTACATATTTTCAGTATCTTTGGACAGCATTGCAAAAAATGAAGAGTAAAATGCACTCATTATAAATAACTGGGTGTTGGGTATTTGTTTTCATGACAAAATTAATATTTATTTGTTGTGTGGAAATTTTTTTTACAATTTTACAATTTTGATAATACATATTGTAATGATTCTATTTGTTTGTGTAAGTATTAAAAAGTGAAAACAGAGTTATCTCCTCCTACCCCAGGTCTACCCCCTTAATTACCCAGTTTGACGTATCTTATTTTGTCAACCGGAAATTGCAAGGGACATGCCTACAGAGACAATCGGACCTCTGAACATCAAAATGCAAACTCGGACTGAGCTTTGTAGTTATCAACTTACATACAAAGTTTGAAGACATTTTATCATTTTGCTCTGAAGCTCTCAGTTGGAAAGGATGGACGGACTGAGGAAATCACATAATACCTCGCCACTCCGTAGTGAGGGGTCTAAATAATCATGAAAATAACTTGCATTCTTTACAAAATAGGGAAAATCGACATTTAATAAGCTTTGGTATCCGATGGATTGAAGTTTTATACGTATACTTTGCTTCTCACTGATACTATCTACTGAAATACATTATCATTTGGGAGGTTTTGATTTTTCTTCCATAGGTTGACAGTGTTTTACCGGCAGACTACACTCGTTGAAGAAGCCGATAGTTTAGCGATGAGCACTACTTGACCAATCTTCCCAAATTACGTTTGGGTTCATCTTTATTTCTTTTAAGAGAGTGGCCTGGTAGTTAGTTGCCTACTTGAATTGCTTCCTATGTTTATTATACTATAGGGAAACCTGATAGAGAAGGAAAAGGTTAGGACACCAAAAATCGGAATAATACTTCCGCTAGCTTTTGCTACTGCCGGTACCAAGTTCGGCTTTTTCATCTAAGTAAGACTGTAGGGAATTAGCGTTCCATGGACATTAATTTTAGTGAACTTCTATATTTGGATTGGCCAAAAAATGACTGGATCTTCTGTGTGTGAGAACAGGTCTTAAGGCCAACAAAATGAACAAAATGGGTCAATTCGGCATACCCTAACTGTAAACATTCCTGGATCATTAGAGGGCCGTTCACTGGTGCTTGTGTCCCGGGCTTGTGTATAGTTGTGTCTGATAACTCCGTTGCTGTATGATTGAGAGAAGTGATCAGAAGTGTTGCCACATTACGTTTGACATGCGAATATATTCTGACTGGCTTTGTTTAATCCAAAGATCCACTGCCTCGAGTGAGCACGCGTGTGTTTTGCTCTTCTGTTTCGGGCTTTAATGGTTATCATTTTTCTTATAGCCATCTCTGACCTCGGGTTGTTCTTTTTGCTCCCACTAAAATGGGGAGTGAAATTTTAAACCACGAAAATGTTTTGGATTGATTTTCGTACTGTTTAGATAATATTTTGACCCAAGAACGTTGTTTGCGGATAAAAATTCCCCGACCAAAGACGCCTAGAACGTTGTTTGTGGATAAAAATTCCCCGACCAAAGACGCCTCAGAAGACAGAAGAGCAAAGCCCAAAAATCATTATCAATGAGCATGTTACCTGAATTTCATTTCATTTATACCGAAAACAATTGTTCTAAAAATAAACACATGCACTTCATAGGCACTGTAATAATATATGTAATGCATCCTGTTTGTTTTGTGAATTAATTTGAACTGTTAATATAAAGTATTTTCTGGTTTAATGAAATTGAAACGTCAATGTAAAGTATTCACAAGTTTAATGTAATGTAATATAAGTATTCTAAAAAATCACAATGCATAATATGTAAACAAACGAATATTGGAACATCTGCTTCTATCTACTTGCAATTTCTTCATATGTTTTTGACAAATGTATTTATTGCATTGCTATTTGATTTCAAATCTATCAGAACTTGATATTTTTGATTAATTGTTTTGTTTTTATTTTCTATATCACCACTAACCAAATGCAGCAGAAGACGAACGTAAGTTTCAAAATATTATGCCTAACACTTTGCACGATCAGTAAGCAATAAAATTTATTTTTCATTCATAGTTTTTAACAGCTCGGATATGTCATAAACTAATATGTAAACAAAAATATCAAAATTGGAGTATTTTTATTTTTCCTTTCATTCATCTGGGACTGCCCCCAATTACTTTGTAAGCTATATGTGCAATACGCGACTTTTGAGGCGTGGTCACTCCGGAAAAAATCTATTATTATGCGAAAAAAATCAATGCATCAATACCTTGAGGGAATCACTAATTAATCAACACTGCTGAGCTAAGGGCGATTTATATTTAATCTGTTTGTAGCGCTTCGGATTAATTATTTTTTGTCAATTAAAATTTTGTTAAATAATTGTCATGTAGGACAAATCATAAGTACACTTCAATTGCATAAATAGCTTGGTTTAGGTGGTACATATATTGATTTCATTCCGTCAGGAATCCCGTTTTCCTTCTCACTGGTATTTGAGAAGATCGTTTTCACCTTCAATTACACGAGAGGTCCTATCTCGAAAGTCCCGTATTTGTAAGCATATTTTATGAGGTAAATATAAAAAAACAATCAATTAAAATAATATTTTGACATTAATAGCAGACGATAAAGTGAAAGATAAGTAGTACATTCATTTAGATCTTTGCACTTTATTTTGAAATCGTTCTATTCATTCGGGATAAACCGAGGAGTTAAAATGTCGATGTTATAGGACTGCTTATTATGCCCATAGAATAGACGGAATTTCCAATTTCATTTTATGAATGAATTACCCCGAATGACCAGGGGTCAATCGGAGTAAATTGCGTCACGTTACATTGTTACGTCCAAAAATCTATATTGTGACGTCAAAATTTTCCGGGAAAAATCACCAGTTGGAAACTCGTCTATAGGGAGATGAATAACAAAATACCGAAGTAACTGTTAATTTAGTTTTTAATTGATGTTTGTTGACAATCCCGCAGCCATGACCAAGAAAGACATGGATGTAGCGTTGCTCGACAATTAGCAAAGAATTCCGCTAAAACCGGTGCTAGGGGCCGTCTTGAACTTACTATGAGGTATGAGATCAGCTCATTGTTGAAGGCCTCATGGTGACTTCAAGATGAAGAACAACAATAAAAGCGTTGTTCCTTTGCTTGTTTTTTACCATGTATTTGTAGAGACTTTGTCTCATGTGCATTTACTCCATATCCTTTTATTCACCATTTGCATATGCGTATTTCGACAACTTATGTTGAATAAGGAAATATGTATAATTTCTGAGACTGTTTCCGCTCTTCTAAAACAAATAACAAAATACCGAAGTTCCTGTGAATTTACTTTCTGCATATGCGCATTTCGACAACTTATGTCTCTTCAGTGCAGATAAAATCTAAATGTTTGGAAGACCATAAACTCAAAAATGTTTAAAAACTGATAGAGAACAAATAACCAATATGATCTAAATATAAGCCAAAATCAGCTAAGGACAGAGCTTTGCATGAGGGAGATACTCCTTAGTTTTCAACAAAATTTACAAAAATTTGGATATTGTACGGTTCCAAAAAAATCATCATACAGTAACTTCGGTATTTTGTTATTTGTATAAAGTTTACTTAAAGGTGTGGTCATTCTTCAAAAACAAAATATTTTCAAAATAATGATTTTTATCTGATTCATCTTCTTTCTGCTGCTATTCTTGTCCTGTCAACTCAACTGATGATTTAAAAAACGTTCACGGAATAGACCATATCCGAGTTCTGGTATTTAGATTCATCAATTCTTGTCTGTCCGCCTTACGTCACAAACATGTCCGCCCCATGTGAACAAGAACGTACTTCTAAAACTTAATTTCGTGTCGTTTTCTTATGACTATACTAGGACGTGTTGAAAAATGGTCTGATACCAGAGCTAGGATGTGGTCTATTGAATTATACGTTTTATCTCTTTAAGGGTTGGTTAATTCAGATGAAGTACTATTGCCAGGCGATGAAGTTTTACCAGGTAAGATAACACCTAAAATAATTTATTTCGGATAGTGCCGATTCAATGTTATCATTTTTTTATTTAAATACCAGGCAGGAATCAACATCAACTCTACTTATACGATCCAACATCTACATCGTTAATTAAAGTAAAAAAAGGTGATCTGCTGATCACGAAAGATACCCAAAAGATTTGCAATTCGAGTAGTTGCAGGAACATGGATAGCTATTTTGCTCGACCATTTGCTTTTTCATTAGTATTTAGAAAATAAATCAAATCTGATCATAATCAACATCGAACTTGACCTGTATTTTACAATTTGTAACATTGTCCCAAAATATTAAATTTTTCTCTCAAAGCAAACTGAAGTTATCATCCGGAAACCATAAAATTGACAGATTTTGCAAAAATCAAGGACAATAACTCTGGAATGCAAAATCCGATCACAGTCAAAATCGAACTTGACCTGTGTTTTATAATAAGATTCATTTTCTATCATATTAGAATTTTCTCTCAAAGCTAACTGAAGATATAAACCGAAAACCATAAAATTTACAGATTTTGTCTAAATCAAGGAGAAAAATCCAATCACGATCAAAATCGAACTTGACTTGTATCTTATAATTAATAACATTGTCCCAAAATAATAAAATTTTCTCTCAAAGCAAACTGAAGTTATTATCCGGAAACCATAAAATTTACAGATTAAGCAAAATCAAGGTCAATTACTCTGGAACGCAAAATCTGATCACAGTCAAAATTGAACTTGACTTGTATTTTATAATAAGATTCATTTTCCTATAATATTAGAATTTTCTCTCAAAGCAAACTGAAGTTATTACCCAGAAACCATAAAATTTACAGATTTTGCCTCAATCAAGGGCTATAACTCTGGAACGCAAAATCGATCAAAAACGAACCTGACATGTATTTTATAATTAGTAAAATTGTCCCAAAATATAAAAAAATTCTCTCAAAGCAAACTAAATTAATCATCTGTAAACCATAAAATTTACAGATTTTGCAAATATCAAGGGCAATAACTCTGGAACGCAAAATCCGATCACGGTCAAAATCGAACTTAAAAATATATGTTGTGCAATGACCACAAATTAATGTAAATAAACAAAGTAAAATTATAAGGACGGCCACAATTATAAAGTAAAATTAAACAAAATATACAAACTAAAAAACAGCCAAAACATCACAAAACGGGTTGAAAATAAAGAAAAGTGTGCCAACGTTTCGACCAGTATGGCCTTCTGGGAGCAACCGGGACAGAAAAAAGGAAAACGTGTAGAAGATACAAGAGAAAACTACTAACTTGACCTGTATTTTATGAATAGAAATATTATCCCGAAATATTAATACTTTCCTTCAAAGGAAACTCAAGTTATCATCCGGAAACCAAAGTATGACGTACGGACGGACAAGAGGAAACTATATACCCCCACCTTTTAAAGCGGGGAATAAAAACTAATGAGGGTCTTCCTTTTTTTACTTAAACGCTTAATTCACTTATTTCCAAATGGTTTGAGAACACGAGTACTGATCAGTCCTCAGGAAAAATACATCGTCACTCAGTGCTGTTTAGTCCAAACACCGGAAGTCTATAATTAAAAAACTCATTTCTAATTTTAGAATTGAGAAACTTGGGTCGTACATTATTAGTTTATTAGAATATATGGCGCATTTAGCACTTATCGTTTCTTGCAAAGAACAAAGAGTACTTTTATCGATTTCTACTAATAGGAAGTATCATCACGATTTTACTGTGAATTTTGGTCATTTTTCAGTCATCTTAATCTGATTAATTACCTCTTAAGTAATACTTGCTTTTTATTTTATTTGTCTTGCATTTTGGAAAATTTGTCAGTGTTTTTTTTTGCTTCGATATTCCATTATTTTGCTTGAGAAATAGGTGAAATTTGCTCTAACAACACGCATATCGCCCATGCACATATTATCGCCGTTGAAAATAGTTGTTGCCCTACACATGTAGCAAAAAACGATATATTGAAGTCGTTTAGGCAAATACTGTTACTTGATTGAAAAAAAAAGTTTTTTTTTAATAAACCCAATCAATTTTACTAGTAATACCACAGTATGCAATATTTTAATATTGTATAAGGGAAGTCGATACAATAGTATTTGACTTTTATTAGATAGTATTTGTTGACGTTTTTGATTATATTTTTTTTATTATATTATTTGTTCTTTTGTATAGTTGATGTGTGCAATAAACAATAGAAGGATATATAGGAAATTTTAGACAAATTCTATACAAATATATATATATAACGGTCTATCGTAGGAACCCAGAAAAATGAATATCGAGATTGCCTTCCCACCGAGGGATTGGCTGTTCTTCGAATGCACAGTAGCGTATCGGACTCTTAACCCGTAGAACCGTGACAGAGGGGGTTCGAATCCCACTGGAATCAACAAAAATTTAATATTTAACATTAAAAGACTCAGACTCTGGATCTGAATTGAAAAACACGTCACAGGCAGATGATTCAAGCCAAAATGATTGATTTCATTGTAATTTTTTTTTCTTCAATCAAGTACCCAAAATTGCAGTCAATTTATCTTCTGCATATGGCCATTTCGACAACAAGTCTCATCAGTGCAGATTATATCAAAACAATTGGAAAACCGAATAAAAACTAAAAATTTCTAAGTGTTATTTTCGAAAAGTTGAAATATCCCACATTTTGATGGGGCGTTAGCAGAAAAAAAAGATGTTGGGGTGTTATCATCGGTACTGACTCTAATTCTTATTTTAAAGCAAAACAAGTACCATGGATTCTCTTAAACAAAGTGAAAGGGAATGCAGACTGTTAGTTAAATGAATAAATAACAACAAATTTGGAAATCTTTTATTTTCCTCAGCATAACCATGTAATGGTTATCCAGGTCTTGAAAAATAACTTATAAGCGTCTAAAGCCAAGGACCAACTGAGTTAGAGTTTAAGGATATAACATTATCGAGGTCATCTTTCCACTGAGAAATTTGACCATTACAATTTGAGTGACACACAAAACTGCATTTATTTTAATGTTGCAGATAGTCCCATTTCGATGTTTTACATTTCGTCAGTGCAATTTGAATCTAAACATTGGAAAACCGCTGCCGAAATTATACTCCCTCCCGAAAGTATGTACAAGACTGTAAATGGTAGTCAATTTCGTCCTCCAGGTAAAACCATTAAATGAGTAGGGTCCCTGATTTAAAAAAAAAAAACTAAAGTTCCATATTAAATGTCTACTCTACTCTATTCTATGAAATGAAATGAAAAAAGCAGTGAGAATACATAAACCATTTCCGAAACTAAGAAGTCTTTGTGTGTCATCCAAAAGAAATGTTGGGCGAGTTGACTTTTTTTGTCATAAATAACTTGGGAAAGAATTTCGCCCTTGTGTTGTCTATTATTGGAAGGATACACTATTTATATTTCATATGAAACAACCTTATATTTGTTTTTCTTATTGCCACTTTCTCGGTATGATGAATAACATATGTTTCGAGGTGTTTTATAACTTTATTTTAAGGAGGTAGACCAAGGTAAGCCTAAATTTGCCACTCTTTTAGTTTTTATATATTTTCAGTAGTAGAATTACGCATGTTCATGTCAACTTTAAGCAACTTTCAACAATTTTTTACGTCCCGTTTTCTGTCTAGTAAACATCAAAGATACTTTGTTTCCTTATATTATTTCGTCCATTCAGGGCTTGATTGTTGTATATCCAATTAGCCACAATTACATTGTTTTATATATAAAATTATTTCAAACGTAAAGTTGCGTATTATAAACATATGTGAAAGTAAGCATTTACAATGATCGTAAATTTTAATAGTCTAAACTAAAATTCATGGGTGTTCTTAACAGCATTGGCTGAAAGTTTCACTCTATTTCGATCAGTATTAAACACTCCCTGTAAAAAACTGATTCGTTTAATTCTCACTAAAAACTTATAGTAAAAACAAAACTAGTATATGTAACATATATCAACATTTAAAAAAAATTAAGTTCGTTTAATGGTATGGCACTGTCGTCGTTGTCGTCGTCGTCCGCTTCGTCGACTGTAGACACTTTTGTTTTTGGTCCATAACTTAAGTTCCAGTTTATAAATCCCAATGAAATTTTTACACAGTGTTCCTTGCACAAAATGTTTGGGATTTTCTGACCACTCCCATTTAAAAAAAACAGACCAAAAAGGGCAAAATTGAGTGTTTTCACATAATTGGCTATAGAACTTTTATTATTTAGCAGATTTAGATGGGATTTCTTTCAGTGTGCTCCTTAGGAAATTTCCAGTGAGATGTGTGTCAAAAGATTTTGATTTTGAATTCAGATTTTGATTCAAATTCTTTTCAATGGATTCCTTATGAAAAATTAACACAGCGCTTTTTTTTAAAGATTGTTGGTAACTTATTTCCTTTCGGAGCTATGAGGGGCCAAACTGGACAAAATTGCAAATGTGCAGATTACTTTTAATTTATTTCATCGGATTTCGACGGAGTTTTATATTTACATTTCTCTTGTCTTAAGCTTTCAACATTATGACAACAGATTTGTAATATCGTTTACCGTTTCTGAGCTATTAAAGGGTCAAAGGGGTCAAAATTGCAATTTTCACAAATATGTAAAATCTCTATATCTTATCGGATTTCAATGGGATTTTTTTCTTTGGATTCCTCTTGTTGTTAGCTTTCAGTAGTATGTAACAGATATTGAATATCTCTTACCGTTTTTGAGCTTTAAGGGTCAAAGGGGCTGAAATTGCAATGTTACAAATATGTAAATTCTTTATTAAAATCGGATTTCAATGAAATACTTTTCTTTGGATTTCTCATGTTGTAAGTTTTAAGCAGTATGTCAACAAATTTTTCATAAGGGGTCAAAGGGGCCAAATGGCAATTTTCCAAAATATGTAAAATTTTATATCTCATCGGATTTCTATGATTTTTTTTCTTTGGATTCCTCTTGATGTAAGCTGTCAGTAATATGTCAACAGATTAAGCACAGCTCTTATAGATTCTGAGCTATTTGGGGGCCAAAAGTTCTTATTTTTATGTTCCCTTGTTTTGTATCCAGCTAATTACAGTGTCAAGCTCCTTACTGTGTCCATCTTTTTACCGTTTCTCGCAATCACTTTCCATTTTATTTTTTTCAAATTCAGTAGTCGACATGCTGCGGTCGTATCATGCTGCGCTTGGCGTAGTACTTTGTTTCAAATGTGTAAAATCAGGAAAATTGTTGAATCGATGCTTTAAATTATCTCCCTTGCAAGAAATATGACTTTTATACATCTTCATTATTTTCAGATATCATTGCAAAAATTGTGGAATAAATAACAGGACGTTCGGTTGTTGTTTATATAACAAAATCAATATCTATTTGCTATGTGAAAAAATACTACAATTTCAAAATTTTTAACATATTAAATCGATATGATTTCTTTTTACTCATTTAAGTACAAAGAAATCTTTAAACAGAGTTATCTCCCCATACCTCAGATCTACCCCCTTAATTGACTTTCTTTTTCCTATTGGTAATTTGTTCTCTCTCAGCATTGTCATATTTCGGTTTATGGATTTCCAAATGTTTTGATTTTATCTGCACTGAAGAGACATAAGTTGTTGATATGCGCATATGCAGAATGAAAATTCACGGTAACTTCGGTATTTTGTTATTTCTATTAGTTCTTTCATTTTGTGCTCTCCAAAAATGAATGAAAACAACTCTTGTTACAAGATATGTAAAAAGGGTATAAGGTACCAGTGTCTCAAACAACCTATCAGAATATATGTTTCTTTTCAGACCCTGTAGAAAAAACAGACAGGAGCGCATGTTGCACCACTTGCATACCAATTTGTGCATGCTGCAGTTCCTAAAACGACACAGTTTACTTGGATTAAAATCATCAATTACTTTTATTTTTTGTTTTGTTTTTTGTTTTTTCAACAGTATGGGTACTGGATGACAGAAGATTAAATTTTAAGTTTCACCTTCCTTTGTTTCAGTTTGTTTCATTTTCAAGCCGTGAGGTAAATTAAAAACAAAAAGTTAACATGGATTAGATAATAAAAACAAAGCTTTATCTGTTACCCTATGTTTATTGGCGTATTTAATTGATGAAATTATAATTGACAACGGCAGTAAAACAAAGGCAGAACAAGTGACATGTTGAATAGGGTCTGTAAGTCTCGTCTAATTTTGGAACTTCCGGGACCAAAACTTGCACCCGGAAGTTGCATTTTAAACAATTCAAGCAAAAAATTTGAACGTCACAATCCTGCAACGTCATAATTTGGCGGGAAACGTTTTCAAATTGCAATTTTATCGTGATTTCTCGGTGTCACATGACGAGACTTACAAACCCTATTATCAAAGTCTAGAAACATAGCAAAACGAAAAGACATGAGACAGCCACAAAAATAGGAACAAGAGGCTCTCAAGAGCCTGCATCGCTCACCTGGGCAATTGCTGACATTAACATTCCAAATAACCTAAACAATGAAAGGCATCCTGCTTAATAGACCTTGATGTTAATTGCTTCAAAGTTGAACTATTTTGCCTGACGGCAACCATTTTGACCATTTTGGGTATGGTGAAAACCTACTGGTAACCTTTTTTTGAAGTGGACCAACTCAGNTAAAAACAAGCCCTAAGAACTATATTGCCTGATGGCAACCATTTTGGGTACGGTGAAAACCTACTGGTCACCTTTTTTTTTAAAGTGGACCAACTCAGGAAAAAAAAAAAAAAAAAAAAAAAAAAAAAAAAGCAAGACCTAAAGGCACCATCTAAAGTCAATTGTGACTAAATTTGGTTGCAATTGTCCTAATAGTATTAGGAGAGAATATCTTTCAATGTGTTTTTTTCCATAGGGTATAATGCAAAACAAATTTCCTCGTTGGCAGACACCTAGGATGAAGTTCAGCCTATCCAGATATATTTTAAGGTGACCACCCGAATGACTGTTATGTCCATGTTTGGATTGAATTGGCTTTGTTCTTTCAGAGGAAAAATCCTTGCGAATGATTTCACAATTCCAATGTTTAACTATGTTCTCCTCTGGCAGCTATCTTATGTGATGCAGACACATTTTCAAAGGAGGCCAACAAAGGATTGTTTTGACTTAGTTTGGTTCCAGCTGGCTTAGAAGTTTCAGAGGAGAAGATCTTTGAATATGTTTTCCCATAGAGTACAATGTTAAATTAGTTCCCCTCTGGCGGCCATCTTGAATTAAGTTTGAACTTGCCAGACATATTTTTAAAAGGGGACCACCCAAGGACTCTTTTGACCAAGTTTGCATAAAATTGGCTTTGTTGTTTCATAGAAAAAGATCTCTGAATGGTTACTCATAGGATCCAATGTTGAACTGTGTTCCCAGCTGGCGGCAATCTTGGATGTGATGCAGACTTGCGGGACAGTTTACTCAAAGGGACCAACTAAATACTATTGTTACCAAGTTTGCTTCTAATTGGCCTTATAGTTTTCAGAGTGAGATCTTAGAAAAGGTTTTACCATGGGGTCAAATGGTTAACTAAGTTCCCTGCTGGCGGAAATCTTAAAAGAGGTTGGACAACTAGACCATGTTCAATAAAATATAGTTCTTAAAATCCTTAACATATTTGCAATTTAAAATTGACCTCTTTCTCAAGTTGTTTTTGAAATATAAGACAAAAGCTATAAAATAACGAAAAATTTGACGAATAAAGGTCAATAACTCCTATAAGGGTACTTGGATTTTCTTCATTTCCATGAGGGAATAGATCTTGATATGATGACCATATAGGACAAAATATATAAAATCATGAAAAAAAATGACAAATAAAGGGCAATAACAATAAGTCCTACATGGGTATTTAGATTTTCTTCAAAATTGCCATACTGCAGTATGGGTAGATTTTGATATGCTGAACATTTATTTTTGCAGTAAAAACTTAACCTCTTTCAGTTATATTTCATTAATAAAAAAATATCAAAATTTTGAAAATTTTACGGAAAAAAGGGCAATAGCTCTAAAATGGTTCATCAGATTTTCGTCCAAATTGCATGTTGGGTAGATCTTGTCATGCTTAACATTTTTACCCGCCAGATTTTTTTTTATCTATAACGGTTATTGAGTTATTTGAGAAAAACTGCAATCTACCCTATGTTCTATTTTTAGTAACGGTGGCCATGTTGTTTGACCTGGGACATAGAAAATTTCAAATTTGAAATCTGCGCTTTTTTTAATGGAATACATCTTAGTTTTTACGCTGTCCTACACCATGGCCGATCGTACATATAAACCATGTAACTCCTGGTTCGATGTACACCCCTTTCGGAGGACCTTGGCTCCGTCTTACTTGGCTCGGCCCTCTATATATATATAGCGCTTGCATATCCCATTGATTGGGGCGCTATTGTTTAAAATCTTTTGGGAATATTAATCAATATTTGGGAGACTACACAAAGTAACTGGTCTCAGACTCTATACTGAATCTCACAGCAACATTTCGGAGGGAATTGCTATATTGGTATATCTGCTTTATTAGTAAAAGGTACTATGTTAAAATTTCTAAGGAAAATTCACGCTAATTAGAAGTTAACTATGGCCATAGTGATGGTACAGTCGTCAGAGGTCAATAAGTAGATCGCAGATAAATTTTTATCAAACCTTCTTACATCTAATGAAATAAGCCATAATTCGCGTCTTTGATGACAAAATTCCACTAATTTATTGGCATAATTAATGCTAACGATAACCCAGACATTTATAGAGAATACGTGGAATATCGTTAAAAGCTTCCAGGTTTACTGAAAACTTGAATCGAAAGACATATTTCCACATTGAGCTGGATGCATACCAGTCGGACATCTTTTATGTTACTACGACCCAATTTTCTTGTTCAGTGATTCAGTTCAATATTATACAATTATGGCACTTCTACGAGATCAATATGGGGTTAAACGGAGCAATAAAGTAATATTGAACGAGGGTTTACCCCGAGTTCAATATTATCTTTTGCGCTCCGTTAAACCCCATATTGATCGAGTATAGAAGTGCCATAATTGTTTTATTATATTTGATTGACATGGCTGAAGTCACTGATGACAAACAAAAGAGGAGTGGTATATTCTATTGTGGGTGTTAAAGGGGTGTGGCTTGTAAATGTCAATCAAAGTAAGTGTGCAATATGATGATTTATCATGATCAACTGTGCAATATGATGTTTTATTGAGTAGATTCATTTCTATACTTTATACATAGAAATAAAAGTACAAATATAATAATAACATTTCTATACAATTGTAACCCCTTGTTTATTTAATATCAGGTATTTCTTGAGTCAGTATGAAATAATTATCTGCCCATCGTCTGACTTAAGTTGTTCATTTCTGTGCTGCAAATTTGTCGGATAATATTATTATGATATAAATAATAATATAATAATTATTTTTGGGTACTCCAGAACAATGATGTACATCGGCCAGAAAAGATGCCTTATACGCAGCGACATATAATCTAAAACCGTTCTATAGATATACCCCTTGAAAATTTAATAGATATGTTATTTCAAAAAAAGTAAAGACCATGAGGTCATTTGCCACTTGACCTTTGACCTGAGACCTCAGAACAACAGGTACTAGTAGATATTGCAATATATTGGAGAAAATGCAAATGTGTGTCATGTAAAGATCTGCATCATCACATTAGGTTCATCTTTTATGGGAAGGCTATGGATAAAATCAAAAACACGAATTTTTGATGTCCGATTTTGGTATTTGTCGTTTTTTGGAGGGGGTTTCTTACAGCTAAAATATAATTAAAATATATCAAGATACTCTATAAAAATTATCTGCAAGATGTGATCTTACAACAAGTGTGTCCGTAACCAGTTAAAACATCTGAATCGACTGAACATTCTCTATTCTCATGAGTGAGATAGAAACGACTGACATTCATAACAATGAACTTGAGCTTTAGTAGAAACAATTTTCTTTAGTTTCTAGCAAATTTAACCTACGCCTGACCAGTGTGATAAAAATATTTCTCGTCTCTAGTGAGAGAATCACTCGCGTGAAATTTCCCGCCAAATTTGTTCGGAACATAATCCTCGGTATTTTACATTAGGTCATTAGAGAAACATTTTCTACAACTTAAACACGTTAATTATGAAATTTCTCACATCTTGTTAAATAAATTTTCAAATGTTTAAAAACTCGTTTTCAAACATTTGCAAAATTTATTTAACTCGATGTGAGATATTTCATAATCAACTTAGTTCTAGTTGTAGAAACTATATTTAACTGGTTGAAATAACCTTGGCATAAGAGTGATTGAAATAGCAGTTTTCTTTTGTAGTTGTTATACATTGACAAAACATATATATATTTTTAGGCCCTGCATTAGCGTAAATATTCGCAAATCCGGGGAGATGAACAAGTTTCCACGTTGACTGAATTTATAGACAGTTTATTTATTCATTTAACTAACAGTCTGCATTCCCTTTCACTTTGCTTAAGAGAATCCATGGTACTTGTTTTGCTTTAAAATAAGAATTAGAGTGAGTACCGATGAAAACCCCAACATCTTATTTGTGCTTCGTTTTTATGGTATGTTATTTACCGATCTATGCTGAGCACCCCATCAAAATGGGGGCTATTTCAATTT
>MJUU01017494.1:22943-48237 GCA_002080025.1 Modiolus philippinarum | reverse complement strand
TGTTATGGTCTCATGTTCATTTACTCCATATCCTTTCGTAAAATATAACATTCTATTTAATATCAGAGATATTCATTTCATTTTAAATATATATTACACTAAATACGTGAAAAAATCGTGGTTATATAAAAATAGAACTGACTCTTTAAACACTTTTATCGTTCGTGTTTTTAAATTATATCATGCTTATTGTTCTTTTGAGATGATAAAAAGATAAAAAAAGATTCTTCATTTCTAACTTGGTATTTAAAATTTTTCCTTCCATGACAAACAACGCATTAGTATAGTTACCGATTGCTTACATTCTTTACATAAAAGGGGATATCGGCAAAATATTCTGCATGTGTCCGTTAAATTGGCTTAGATCCAGTGACTTGTGGGTTTAACACGCATACCGCATACTGGCCTCTCACTGAAATTGCCAATGCCAATGAGATACTAATGATTCGTTACCAAACTCATTTTGGAGTTTTGAGTTTAATATTTCTACCGTAATGCGACAGTGTTTTTCCAGCAGACTAGGCTCCTTGACCTAGACGGCAGTTTAGCGGCAGAGACTTCTTGACCCATTTTTCAAAATTACGTTTTGTCCCTTTTCCTTTTCAAGATGGCGGTCATTGGAATAGTAGTCTACCTGTTTTGGGCTTTATTCGTATGTTCATTATACTATAGGGAAACGGGACAGAGAAAGGGGAGGTTTGGGTACCCATAAACCGGTTCAACCCTACCGATATCTGTTGCTAGTGCCAGTTCAAAGTACAGCTGTCCCGAGTTCCGATGTTTGTTTTCGTTTAATAATGAAAAGTTTTCAAAAGTTTAAAGAGTGCTTCTACTGGCAGCAAACACATTCAGATATATATTTTAGGGAGAAAGAGTTTATAAATGCGATGACCTGTCAGTATCCCAAATGAAAGTGGACATTTTCAGCTAGATTCACATCTTCCCGGATTAGACTACCGACTTTGATATTTTCCCGGAATGTCACACTCACAGTGTGACGGGTGCTGTTAACGGAGCAGGACATGCTTACCCTTCCGGAGCACCTGATGTCACTCTCAGTTTCACTGGAGTTCACACTGTGAGTGCCTTTGTTTTGAATGTTGTAATTTCTGTTTCTGTGCTTTGTATCTGCCTAACGTCATTGTTTTTGTATCTAACGTCATTATTTTCTCTGTTCTTGTTTTGGCCGTGTCTTTGGACTTCGATTTTTGTAAATTTCACCCCTTTGTTCCTTCGGTATTCTACTGCCGTTTTTTGCAACATTCAACTCCACTAAAACAATGACACGCCTACACTTTCAGTTTTATGAAGTTCGCAATTTTACGATTTTTACTTGCAAATATTTCTTTTTATTTCTATCCCCATTTAGGCTCTTATGTCCATTCCCCGACAGTCTTATTACATAGCAACGAAAGTGGGACGTTATCAACCAGAAGTAGACAAAATGTTTGATTTCCGAGCAGAGAGAGTAATACAAAGTGTGGATGAAAGTCTACAGAGGCTTGGACTGGACTATATTGACTTCATACAGGTAGGACCGGTTTAAGTCAACTACGCACAAGGACAAGAGAAGCATTCAAAGGAAGTACTCCTTAATTAAGGTTAGTGAGGATAGCTGTCACGTGATTAAACCATAAAAATGGTGGGAAAAAACTTAGAATGTTCAGACTGGAATGAAATTTGACAGGAAGGTTACTGAGCGTGTAGAAACGAACTTTGGGTTTAAAAAGTTCAAAATGGCGACCGTTGCTATGGTAACAGAAAATGGCGGGAAATTTTCAAATTGCTCCAAAATGACTGAAATTGGATAGGAAGGTTACTTAGCATGTGTAGATACGAGTTTTGGTCTTTAAAATATCAAAATGGCGACCGTTGCCATGGAAACAGCAAAATGGCGGGAAAAATTCAAATTCCTTCGTATATGATAAAAAATTGAAATAATCTTGAAATAAGGTGAGAAAAAGAAAATAATAAAAAATTAACACAGTAAAAGTGCTGAAAAGGGGAAATAAGTTTGATAAAAATTAAATGAAATAGAGAGATATTAGTGAAAAAGTAAATAATGTGCACAAAGGGATAAGAAAAGAAGAAACAATGATAGAATAAAACTTGAAATTTGTGAGAAGAGAGAATTCACCCATGTACAACAATAGCAGTCTCCCCTTTTAAACAAGTAACGCAGACGTGATAGAAATACTACTAGAACAAACCACTGCTGATTTCCGTTTTATAAAGATCACTCACTTGAAGTAATGAACAAGAAAATATGAGAAATATTATTTCATTCATTTATTCAACGCCATCAAAAATACATCTTTATCCAGCATAATCGATCATTCCGGTCAAAACGGTGGCCAATTGGAAATACAAACTACTTTCGGTCCCGTATGCGTGCTCCTTTATCTCTCTATTGGACTCTGCGGGTCCACGTGTCAAACTTTCATACAATATATCACAAAATTTGAATTTGTAGATGAAATTTTTGCATTTATGATTAACAGTAGGCAAGAAAGTATCCACTTCCGGTTTGACATGTGTAACATACAACTTCCTGTTCTAGTAAAATGAAGACAGTCATATGACTATTTTAGTTCGGTATTTATGCTACAAGCATATGCGGTGACATTACTTTCGGTTTTTGTTCTAGTGACGGCAAAATGTTTTGAGGGGAGGAGGGCAATGTTGTCAACTTTGAATGCTTGAAGGTCTCTTAAAAGCCTGGTTTGCTATACTGATGTTTTTTATATTTTGAAGATCGTATAAAGGTATATATTTAAGTAAAAAAATTTAAATTTTAAATTCGGAAGTTTTTCTAAATTTTGCTTTTTATGTCCCTCCATTAGGCAAAAAGTGATAAAAAATCTAACCTTAATGTGCACATAATTGGGAATATTAGCAAAAATAATTAACAAAAGCGGATATATTTTTAGAAATACCTTTGAAACAACAAAGACTTATAATCCAAACACTCTTTTTACAAAAACAAGGTACAATTTGTTTTTTATATGGTCAAAAGAGGGGTAAATGAGAATTCGGACCATTATTCAGGAGGAGGTAACTTTGACCTATTTATCTCAGAAAAACGCCTGGAAAGGTGGTCCAATATTTATACCAAAGAAAGATTATATATTTTACAGTATTATATTTAAAAATAGCCATTTTGAATTCGGAATTGTTTTGGGGTCAGATGCCCTCACTAACCTTAAGGTATGAGACTTGGTGCGTCAACAGAGTGTCGTTTGCTATGCGTGCATCGTTCTTCATGTTACACGTCAAAAACAAATGTCAGGGTCAAAAAACAAAGGTCAAGATCAAAAACAAGTTTAGTCCGATGGGTAAGATAAGACGAATCTAGAATTTTATATAAATAAGTCACAAAATGTAAAACCCTTTACATTAAACCTTTTAACCCGGTAACTCCTGATGGCGGACGTAAATTGCAACCATTTTTTCTCATATCAGCAGTTTAATAGGAAAGAAATATGAAATCACTTACAAAAAATAAAATATACCAGCAATTCATTATATTGAAAATTTGGTCAATAAATTGCCTATGTGTTTTTTTATACAACATATGATTTTAACAAATTGCTTTTATTTTCACATTCTTTAAACACGACCGATGGTTTTGTTTTACTTTTCACTAGTATAATTAAACTCGTTGATGCTAACTCGTAAAATGTTTCATTAAAGGTGTATAGTAGCAGAAAATCAAGGAGGTAAATCATTGCACTATATTTTATTGCTGTTTTGATATATTTTACTTTACAGACGTTCCCTATGTCAGCAGTATTCTTTCATTAATGTCTATCCATATTGGTTTTTACCAAGCATTTTCC
The DNA here is from genome assembly GCA_002080025.1 of Modiolus philippinarum. Lineage (NCBI taxonomy): Eukaryota > Metazoa > Mollusca > Bivalvia > Mytilida > Modiolidae > Modiolus > Modiolus philippinarum. The sequence continues at coordinate 44,398 of MJUU01017494.1, read as the reverse complement.
ATGCCGTCACAATAGTACAATGATACAGAGGGAAAACGACAAAATAATTTGACATCATCATAATTGAAAACAGCTAATCACTGCCCGAGAAAAACCTTCTCTGCATAGAGTAGACATGTATTTTAACAACAGTGAGGGAACATGAACGCGGGACAGAAATAAGAGAAAATTGAATGAAAAAGAAATAATTTTGAATTGTAGGTTCATGATATGGAATTTGCTCCAAACCTTGATATAATCATTAATGAGACATTACCTGCTCTACAGAAAGTTAAAGACAGTGGAAAAGCAAAATTCATTGGCATCACAGGTTATCCGTTGGAAAATTTTAGGTAATCAAATCATAATCCTCAAGGCCTTTTATATAGGGAATAATACATGGCAAAATCCGTATCACATGCGGTATCATCCCGAGGGCCTGTGGCCCGCGGGATGATATTTGTCGAGGGATGATACGGCATGTGATATGGATTTTGCCATGTATTATACAGTTTATCATATATTTAAACAGAGGACTACTTAATCCCAAAAATACTGTCAAAAATTGGCAAGAGAAAATGCATGTATGAAGAAAATTTCAGAATGGACGGAAAGGACTGGAGTTGGTTGGAATAAAATGTACCATGTAAAGGAAAAAAGGTTTGCTTGATTTTTTTAACTTATACTCACAAAAAAATCATCTCCAAACAAATTTTTGTTACTCTTCGCAAAATATTTTACCCCCCAAAAATTCTCCCCCCAAAAAAATTTTTACCCCCTCAATTTTTTTTTAAAAAGTCAAATTGAATAAAATTTTTTTTTTTTGAAAAAGGGTATGATACAGGGCTAGCCATGCGATAAAGGGTGTGTGATAAAGGGTAAGCCATGCGATAAAGGGTATGCGATAAAGGGTATGACGTCATAGTGTGAATACGGAATGAACTTCATGCACTGTCTCACATATTCAAAACCTCTGTATTTATTACTAAACATATGATAAAAGGTTATAATAATAACTATGTTAGATTTGTATCCCGGTACAATTATTGAAATCCTGAAAACAATTTATTTTTTTAATTTTTGTTTGCAAGTCTTTATAATTTTCTTCAAAATGTACAACATTCGTAACTGAAAACATATGTAATGGACACTTAAGAAGCAGTTAGTCTGCTAGTTATGGCGATTTTATTGAGTTTCATTTGACAAAGAGGAAATCATCTCCAATCACAAGTAATTCATGTCCTAATCATACAAAATGCATATCAGGAAATTTACATCACTGCATCTTTATCTTAAGTACATCGGCTAACGAATACCGAAGCAAGAACGAGGAAAGGGGGAATTCTGAAATCATGTTTATACCTCCATGATAGAACTAATGATTTATCTACAGTCAAAGACAGACATCAAGCATACAGTTAGGCTATCAATGCCCGAAGTTACATAAATCACATATGGATACTAATGAAAGAAAATCCGAAAGATTTATTGGAAAATCTAAAATCTCGTTAATTTTTTTTCTAAAAACATTTGATTTTTCCACACTTTAACCGCGCGACCTAGAGTTAAACTAAAATCACGAATCAAAAGTATCAGTCGAAAAAAACTTTTCCGATTTTTTCAAAAACTAATTTAACATGGAAAAATGCAATAAAAACAGATGTACAGTATGCTTGCCTTCTTATTGATGATATATCTGTTACATTTTGAGGTATTTATGAACAGCAAGTTGGTACCGATAGGAGCATATTGTGCTCCTCTTCCCGCAGACTTGTTCTTATATCTCTGTATTTCTTCCATTACTCAAAAAAGCTTATAAAAAGATGTCAGACCCTTTATTCTCACTTGCAGATATGTTGAGATTGTTCTTTTAATTATGTCTCAAATTCTGCTAATTGGATCCCACTAAAATATTCACCAGAATTAGGGAAAAAGAAAACAACAGAAACCACTAGATCTACACTTACATCTAGTATAGATAAAAATGGTCACATCAGTGCGAAATTGACTACAAAAAAATATCAATTTTCCGAGCCAGAATTGTTATATCTCATAGCTATCTCCGGCACCAGTTTATCAATCAGAACTTCAAAGATGCAATCTTATGCGATCATTAACAAATTTTTAATAGGTATCCGTCGCTTATGATAAATTATATAAATTTTCGGTCTAAACTGTGATTCAAGATTCACTTTTCACTTTTTCAGTACCAAGGTGCAAATTTCTTTTAACTGTCTACTCCCTATTAAAGGCAATTGCTGTTGAGATGTTACCGGAATCTACTGCAATGGAAAGGGATGGTTAGGGCAGCATAATCTGGTTTAATAAATAACTAAATACCAAAGTTACTGTGAATTTAATTTCTGCATATGCGCATTTTGACAACTTATTTCTCTTCGGTGCAGATTAAATCTAAACGTTTGGAAGACCTTCAACTCAAAAGATGTTCAAAAACTGATAGAAAACAAATACCCAATATGATCTAAATGTTTAACCGACCATTTTCTTTTCAATACCTGCACCAAGTCAGGATCATAACAGCTGCCAAAATGTTCCTACAGTTTTGCACTTGTTTTGTGTTTTTGGACTTTGGATTTCGTCTCTTGACAATTCTGTTCGGTAGTTTTGTTATTACATCATTTTTAAATACAGCTACCACTATTAAATTCGATGTGACTAATTTGCGTATGAAGAATCGTCAAATAACAAAGTAATTTCCACATTTTTTTCACATTATACGGATCAACAGATGACACTATTTTGGTAGAGTTTCACACTGTTAGTGGTACATTTTTGTGGCATTTGTATCATGTTCTATTTGTTTCGACTTACAATTTTATGTGTGATCCTTACACTGCTATTTATTCTGGATTGATAATTTTTTATTGCTTTTGGAAATTTATTTACATCATAATTCATAAAAGAATAGGTTCTGTAAGTCTCGTTCAATTTTGAATCTTCCGGGCACATACTATGTACCCGGAAGTTGCGTTTGTAACAAAAGCATATGACGTTTCAAACAAAAAATTCGGACGTCATAATCCTGCAACGTCATATTTTGGCGGGAAGCGTTTTCAAATAACAATTTTATCGCGATTTCACGGTGTCACATGACGAGACTTACAGACCCTATTGGTTTGTTTTGTCTTTGTCATGTTGTCTCAATTCATGTTTGCCGTCATTTAGGATCTTTGATTTTGGAACTCTCCCTTTCGTCATTTTTGCTTCGGTATTCGTTTGCCGATGTATCATAACAGAGTTAGTAATCGTTACATTTATATGCATTTTTCAGGAAAGTTATCGATAAAAGTCAGGTGAAAATAGATACAGTATTAACATATTGCAGAGCTTGTATGCACGATAACTCACTGGCTGATTATATCCCATACTTTAAGGTTGGTATGGTGTTAATATAAGATCAATGTAAAAAAATGTGAAGAGCATGATAGAACAAATTACGCTGAGTGTTGTGTTTACTAAAGGATTCTCTATCTAGAGTTAATAGTTGACCGGGCGACCAACCGTTCGTAAATAGCAGAAAAAAATTTGTCAGATAAAATAAATTAACGAATGGTGACTTGAGAGTTATTTGTTCATATCAGAAAACTCGAAATGTAACTAGTGTTAATTTAGATGAAGTGTAAAAAGGCCTGCCATTTGATGTTCACAAATTAGAAAATTAAGATTCTTGTACATTCCTTCTTACTGCTCTATATATGATATTACTGTTTTTCTTTTCTTTTTGGGTAATTGTTCAAGATATCCCTAGATGACATTATCATATGGTGGCTTTCATTAACCGTATCTTAGTCAAATGCATCCAATGGAAAATATGAATGCAAACTTTAAATCTTACTTTCTCTAATTCTTGTTCAAAATAAATACTTCCCAAATAATGTTAGATGAAATTAATAATCAACATGTTTAGACATTGACCTCACTTGCTAATTGGTCAATTATGTAAATGTTTCATGTCAGTTTCTAGAAATAGTGCAACCGGATGTTGATGAAATTAACACCTGCATCATTGTCTAGCGAACTGGTTTTTGTATTTTTATGACTAAGATATCTCAATCTCACCCATGGTTTTTTATTGGGTCCGTGTTGTTCATCTTTGTGTGTCCGTGTCTTCATTTTTCTTTTTCAGTGCCGTACTCATATTGTTTCTCTGTTTCTTTTTTGTTTCCGATGTTGCCATTGTCCTTGGATTATTCGTTTTGGATTGACGTTTCGATTCTCACTTACTTCATTGATAATATGACATTTTGATAAAAAATATTACACTTAACCCCCCTTAATGAAAAGCGCAATGATACACATAGCAACGATGATAGCAACAAAATGGCGTGGAGACTACGGAGATCGCTGTACGCAAATAAATTGAGTAGAATTAGAGAAACAACGTCAAACATTGTTTTCCGGTTTATTACGATAATTTCTCACATCTCGATAGTTAAATTTTCACATCTTAAAGTTCTCGGATAAACCTCGAACTTTAAAATGTGAAAATTTAACTATCTCGATGTGAGAAATATACGTAATAAACTGGAAACAATGTTAGAGACTATATATAGCGCACAAACCAACTACGCATACACTTTTTGAATTTTACTTAGCCTTACATTTACATTCCGGACTTTTTATACACTGTTTTCAATAGAATACATCGGCAAACGAATACCGAAGCAAGAAAAGGAAAGGAGAAATTCTAAAATCATAAATCCAACATCACGGCAATTCACAGAATACGAATTGTCTGTCTAAAAAAAATATTACCGCTAATGGTTTTATTCCAGAGTAAAGGTATTGGTATAATAAATGCTTCTCCTATTGGTATGGGATTACTTTCACACAGAGGTCCGCCACAATGGCATCCAGCTACATCTGAAATCAAGGAAGCATGCGCCAAATGTTCAACCTACTGTAAAGTAAGCTTTTTTTAGTGACTGTTTTGTTTCACGTTCATTTTTTAATGTACAATCAAGTAAAGTTAAGGCAAAATTTGAGATCTTCTGCTGTTTTTCATTGAAAAACTTTCAAAACTTGCCAGTGCACACCCTATTTTCTTTTCAAATTTTTGAAAAAAGTCAAAATAAGTGTACCGGTAATAACAAATTCCAACAATTTTTTTATGATTGTTATGCAGAAATAGAACCAGTTTCAAATTAATGAACAAACAACAGGAGTTCCATTTCTTGTCTTATTTTAGTATGGTTATATCTCAAAAATGATCTATTTATATTTTTCCACTTGTTACACTGAAAATGAAAAGTCCCTTTTGTAACGCTTTGTCAAATTATGTTAATGACCGTATAAAACGTAAGTAGTGACATAGCAACAGTGATTTAACATAGCCTGCTTGGTGTATAAGTATTTGAGACAAAACCGCTGTGCAAACTATAGACGCAAATGAGTTGTGAAATTTGGACGCCAAATGCCGGGGATATGGGATTATTACTGCTAATACATCATCACGGTTGTAAGGTTCAGACATCATAGGTTATCAATATAGAGGTTAACGTCCAGGTATAATGTTAATGATGGTGTATCAGGGGTCACCTTAATTTCGAGTTGATTTGAAAATATAAATTGAAGGTTATCCTTAAATTGAGGATTGTTCAATGCAAGGACCTCATCTATATAACGGAAACTAAAATTAAAGAACTAAGCTAGCTAATTGTCTTATTTTAACTAGCCCTTGTATGAACATAGCTTCATACGAATACAGAAACAAATCGGCTGTAAGTGGCGACCAATTGAGTCCCCATATGTATCCCAATTGCCCGCTGGAACATTTGTCCTCTAAATTCTAGAAATATGTTATCAATTAAAAATTCCAGCATTGCAATGATTTACTCCTCTTTATACTTTTTCTTTGAATCAGTGTCGTGTTTAACAAAAGAGGCTCCATCTGTACCTAGCACAAATATGGATATTTCATTTTATTTTTAATTTAATATTTTAAATACATGAATAGCAAACTTCTTAACATTTGTTATGTTAACTTACTGTCGAATCATTTCAATTAAAAAAATCATCTCATTTTATGATTCAGGTCTGTGAAATCGGAAATCCACTCAGATATGAGCTGTAATTAAAATGGGTATATTTATATATGCATAAACCCAATTGATTCCTTCTGATTTAAATATGGATTAAGCCAATTGCAATAGATAATTGCAATAGCAGAATCTATGAAATAATCACTATTTTTTTTCAAATGATCGTTTGGGAATGAAATCTTTAATCCTTATTTATGCTGACTCGTTTAGAATGATTAGCGGCTCCAAAATAATTGTAAAATTGAATATTTTTTTTACTTAACCAGGACAAGAATGTTGACCTTTCCCGGTTAGCTACTGCATTCACACTGCAACAGAAAGTAGATACGACGTTAGTTAGCTCCGCCAGGTAGGTGGATTGTTTCAGTAAGGACAAGATACAAATTTAACAAAGCAGTTCCAATCTTATTGTTAAATATTTATGTATCACTTTTTAATGAATTAAAGTGCATGTGACAAGGTATGAGTTAATAAACAACTCGAAGGGAGAATACACACAAAACAGGTGTTACACGGTCAGTTAAAGTTTAAAAAAAACAAAGTTATATTGAACAGAACACGAAATACGCAAATTCGACGTAAATGTACAAATCATACAAATTTACGCTTTACGTGTTATAACGTATTGGTGATAACTTTTCATGAGAACTGATTTTTATTAGTCTAGAAAATATGAAGAAGAATATAGAAGCAGTGAGTACTCCACTGAAGAAGGAAGAACAAGAAATATCAAATTATATAATTAAAACGTAAGTTTAACTTGTTCATGAGAAAATATAGCAACAAGCTGTTTGTCTGATAATTGCGGATCTATGGTCCGCAAAATAAAAAAAATATATAAGAGGTCTTATGGTGCTGCGATTCCGCATCTAGAATAAAAAAGCACAATACCCGAAGTATAATTACATATAACATCATTTATGGAAATGCTTGTACTGAGTAACACAACACTAACTGCAGATGAAAAAAGACAAGACAATTAAACTCAATTATGGAACCCAGATGTCCAAATACTGGTAAATCATAAACAAAATTATTAAATATTTCTGTTCCTAGACGTTCAAGAAATTTTGTACTTTTGACTGTTACTTCAGTTTTAAAAAAGCGACAGTAAACAAACCTCTGTCTGTAAATTTCTTTGTTAGCTACCACATGATGAAAAGGAAAAATCGATATGAATGTATATTTATATAGAAAATGTATACCTAAGAATCCTGGCCAACTTTTACATTTAGACCACTGCAGCAACTACTTTCTTCTCACACGCTTTGCAGATATAAGTGACATGTGTAAAATGAATAATCACAAGAAGTTTAATTTGAGTGGATTCGTCACGCAAGAGCTAGCACAAATTATACAGACTTTCTCATTGGACATAGTTATCTCCGTGACCGCCTTATCAATCAAGGCTTCAAAAAATTCCGTCTCGTACGATCATTAAAAAGTTCTTTAATAGATATCAGTCCCTTATGGAAAAAAATGAAGTTTCGGATCGAACTCTGATTCAAGTTTCTTTTTTTTACTTAGTACTGGAATGATCATTTCTTTTAACTGTCTACGACTTTTCAATAGCAATTGCTGTTGAGTTGCTACCGGACACTACCGCAATGGAAGGGGAGGTTTGGCATGCCATAAAACCGGTTTAACCCACCATTTCTTTTGAAATGCCTTTATCAAGTCGGGACCATTTCGGTCGACAATTTTTCCGGTGGTTTCTTCTTGATTTGTCTTTTTTTCTCATGGACTTCGGCTCTTGACAACTCTGTTCGGTAATTTTGTTAATATCCCCATTGACTTTTTATGAAAGTCATGCCCCATTTAAACTTAGAAGTGGTACTATGTGTAACTGTGCATACCATGTATTTTTACAATGTATTAGTACAGGCTTTGTCTTATGAGCATTAACTCCATAAGTCCCATTTGCACTTGCACTGCTGTAACACTTTGCTATCGAAAATTTTCTGAAACTTTTGTCATTCAGAAAGTTTGTATAAATACCGAGATAATGTAGAAATGTGCAAGATCATAAATTTTTTCCTGATTTTGTTTTGATAAACTAAAGGCTATATGTGACAGCTCAGCAGGATTCCATAACACGTTTTTGTTCATGAGGACACATTGTGAAAATTGGAAATTTTTTTCAAAGGGAATAAAATTATTCCAGGGGTTGTTCAAATAAACGACATGGAAAGGCCAGCTTAAGACTCAGTAGACTTTTTGTATGTCACGTTATTAAGTTTCTTTTACAAAGAAACATCATTTCTAGTGCAAGGTATATAGAAATGTGAACTTTTACATTTAAGGTTTTTGGATCCACTACCAGTGAAGCATTGGGAGGGTGTGGAAGTCGCACAGTATTGGGATTCTATGTCGAAATTACAGAAAAGTAGCTAATACCAAACATTACAATAAATTGAATTGTATAAGTTTAAAATACGAAATGAAGCGAAAGCTTTGAAAAGCTGTGTTGCTAAATTTTCAACAAAACCATTGCTAGATCTACACCATCATTTTATTTACCAATTGCACTTAGAGTGAATATATATTGCATATAATTTGCAATTGTTATATGAATATTTTCAAAGATTTTTAAAATCAAAAGTTGAATTGTCAAATAAAGGCCTCACAGACAGCGCTTTGTTTTTTTATTGTCTCATAGACGCGGTAGGTTTATTCTCTAATGTATTTATGTTTGTCGACGATCCTGCATCCACGGCCTAAAGAGGAAGACACGAATGTTGCATTGTTTGACATTAAGAAAATTAATTCCGCTCAAGCCGGTACTAAGGGCCATCTTGAACTTACTATAAGGTGCGTGTTTACTCATTATCTGTGCCTTCACTGTGACGTCAAGATGACGAAGAACAATTAGACAGTTGTTTCATTTGCTAAGCCTTACCATGCTTTTATTTGTAGGATTTTTGACCCATGTACATCTTTACCTTATCATTTCGTGCAATGTGGAGACCGTGCAATGTCTTATACTTTATGATTATATTCGACGAGTTTTTAATTTGTATTTTTATATGAATATAAATATACAAGATTCTAATTGGATAAACTAGTACTTCGCGTTCCCTTTCAAAATGTAATGATCACTGCGCGATTTAGCACGTGAGGTTAACATCACTGTTAAACACCTCAGCATGTACCCATAAATAGTAACAGGGAAAATCCTAGTTTTTAATGTGATGATCACCGCGCAATTTTGCACGTGAGGTTAACATCACTTTTTAACACTTCAGCGTGTACCCATATATAGTAACAGGGAAAATCCATTTCGGCCCAAAGTAGAAACAGCGTCAAGACTAAACTGTTGAAGGAAGGAAAAGAAAAACGAAAACGTAAAACGGTAAACAACTATTCATATAATAAAACAATTAATGACTTTCGATTTCGGTTAAAACCACAATTTAACAACCCTCGAGATCCGATAATTACCTCGGCCGTAAACGGCCTCGGTAATAATCACATCTCTTGGGTTGTTAAATTATGGTATTAACCTCATCAAAAGTCATTAAGTGTATATTATTGTTTGGTCCATTTGTCGGGTAACGAATGACATGGTTTAAAAGAGTATTTTGCCCGATATTTTAAGTTTGTTGACGATTCAACATCCACGAACAAAAGATAACAGACATGGATGTAGTAATGGTTGGTATGTAGCAAGTGAATTTCGCCTTAGCAGGTGCTACGGTCCATCTATATGCGACATGCGTGTTAGTTAATGTTGAACTTCAAGACGATGTTTTCCATTTGCTTGACCTTGCTATGAATTTGAAAGCATTTTATCCATTTACGTTTAGTCATATTCATTCGGCCTTAATATCATTTTCTTGCTACTGATAGGACTGAACCAGTTTGTTGATAAAACTTGAGTCTAAGTAATTTTAATCAGATGCTTATATGCAAGAGGTTTGATCCTTTTTGTAGTGTGGCGAATATTATAACCTTTGACACCTAAATTTACTCCTGTTTAAAAGAGTATACATTCTATTTGGCAAACCTCAGATGATACCTGACCGATAAGTTACGATTAAATGAAAATCATTTTTGCCTGCTTATATAATGAAATAGTAATCGATGTTTTTGAAGATTAAAGCATCAACCCTTATTAATCAACTGAGAAAAGATAGTTGCTTAGATATTGACGTGATGGAACCATCCGTTACATAAGCAAAAATGACATCTCAAAAATGACGCTCCATTACTTAACAAGCTGATGCGTCCCTATCAACTTGAAACTTAAAGCACTACAGAAACTAAAAATTTGGCTGCACTATTCAGATCGAATGACAAAATTCCGAAATCACTGTTAATTTATTTTCTGAAAACTGACAAATAATGACGAGTTGAAACTAGAATATATGGCAATTGTGAAGATTTCAACATTCCTATAGTGAATTTCCAATTCCCGAGTAGCAATTTTCATTCTAAGGTGTGTATGTATATTAGCTGATACCATAATCGAGCATCTGTCATCACTTACCAGAAATTAATTCCTGGTTGACAGGAGAAATGAAGTAAGTATATACAGTATATTGGAGTATATGACACATTTCTATGACCCCATCATGAATTTGTGGACCGATATAAAGTAATGGTTTTAGACAAGTGGTTGATTTTTTTTTACGTCTCATCTTTCTATCAAGACTGAATAATATAAACATAATGCTCCTTGATGAATGTGTTAGGGTAGATTAACACATGAAGTAAAAATGATCGTCCGAGACAACGTCGAAGGTGATAATATTTCACTGAGTATGGTTATCGAACTAACAACTATTATACCCCTTTGAACATAGAAATCAATAGGTGTTTTGACCATGTACCTGCAAGCGCAACTCCCCTATAACAACTGTTTGATAGAATTTCATGAAACAATGCAGCTAGGACATAAAATGTAGTTGTGCATATTGTCGGGAATTGCAATATTTGCCAGGAATCATACCCCTTTGAACTTAGAAATTGATAGGTGTTTTGATCATCCATGTATGATTGTGGTTTCTACAGAAAAGACTTGGCAACTACTTTTCATGACCGAGAGGGGGTATCAGTCAATAAAGCTTTGTGCATATTCAGTTACTCTACTTTCTCTAAGAAGGGATCAAAACCCGGTTTGATGTCGTGTCGACATCTATTTTTGTTTAAAGACTCTTTATACGATTAGGTGTCGTAAGTTTTACTACTGAATACATATCTAACAAAATCAGCTTTAATCATTATTTATCAACAACAAAAGTGAAAAATACGAATCTGTATACATGGAACGGAGCGGGCGTTCATTTAGACATTAACATCAGTTGCTAATGATAAACACACGTTGCTAAGGATTGGATGTGCCAATAAAATGTTATTGAAAATAAACAAATGTCGATTATCCGATGTGATAAACGGATAATGTAAGAAATTTGCATAGAGTTTAATAATTTTAAAAACAAGTGATGACTGCAAGTGTTTGCACAGCTAACAAAAAAGTCTCTCAAACGAACTTCCTGTTTCCATAGCAAAGGTTGTCATTTTGCTAATTTTGAGACCAAAAATCATTTCTATGCATGCCAGGCATCCTTCCTGTAAAATGTCACCCAATTCTGAGCACTTTGATTTTTCACGCCTTTTTTCAGTTTCCATAGCAACGGAACCTGCCATTTTGATGTCTGAGACCAGAAACCAATTCTACAGATGGAAACTTTTCTGTAAAATTTCATTCACTTCTGAGCACTTTAAATTTTCTTGCCTTTTTTGTTTTGTTTTTTGTTGTTGTTGTTGTTGTTGTTGTAATATTTTATTGCCAAAAAGTGACAAACTTATTTAAAATCCTCTCCTTACATAGATATTATAATATTGTACATATAACAGCAAGGCACATTATATAAATATTGTTACAATATACAAAGAGAAACAACAAAACACAAGCAAAAAAGGTGATACTTCTTATTAATTTATATTACTATACCATTTAATTAAAAACGCTTAGTTTGACGAATATATGTGCGAAAGTACTTGACAATTTCTGAGTTTAAATTATCATTGTAGTCGTCGTTTCCGAACAGTAATGTTTCTATATTGAAGTCATTTGGATTTAAACTGCCAACCAATAATATTCTTTCGTTTTGGTAGAGTGGACATTCAAAAAAGTAAAGGAATGCATCTTCATGTGCATCACCACATCTGCATTTTGAGTCGTTCACTACATGAATACGAGAAAGGTCAGCATTTAATGAGCTACTTTGGTGTCTTAATCTTGTATGCAAAATATTTAATTTCCTATCCCCTTCCCCATAATAATCTGGAACTTTGAAGGATAAACTTCTAATTTTATTTTTTTAAGGAGGAGATAGTAGGAAAATTCCTGATAGATAAATCCATACCATTCCAAAGAGATACCGTTGAAGGTATAAAAGAAAGTGACGAGGTTTTCAGTCGACTTCTTTGGGTTACATATTTATTGCTATTACGAAAATTATAATCACTTACATCAGCCATAATCGGTGGTAAGCAATTATATAGATATGGAGGACACATTTTATTATGCATTTATAAAACATAGTCAATTTACGATAGTTTCGCCTATTTTCCAAAGGTGTCCTTTTTTCCGTTTCCATGGCAACGAGTGCCATTTTGGAAATTCCGACACCGGATGGCAAATATTCTCATGAGTCCCTACCATCAGGTGAAGTTTCATTAAGTTCCACTTATTGGTCTCCGAGATATTTGGCGGAAGAATAAGAAAAATGGACCAAAACAATAACTTAAAAAAACTATAACGATAGTCTTTGACATGGTAATGAATGCAAAGCAGTGAACGGCTGTGTAGTGGACATACCCGATTTCTTACTTTGTGGAGTTAATGGGAACATGGCATTCATTTTTCGTGCAAATAGGGTCTGTAAGTCTCTTCATGTGACACCGAAAAATCACGATAAAATTGTAATTTGAAAACGTTTCCCTCCAAAATATGACGTTTGAGGATTATGACGTTCAAATTTTTTGTTTGAAACGTCATATATTTCTGTTGAAAATGCAACTTCCGGGTACAACTTATGTGCCCGGAAGTTTCAAAATTGGACGAGACTTACAGACTCTATTTGTATGTTACAACATGTTAAATATCGACAATTCATATTTCAAGTAATCCAAGTAATAAAATGGTTTTAAATATTTTCGTTTTAGATATTATAGCAATGAATTATGTAGATTTTCAAAATGTCCATTTTATCGGGTACAAATTTATGTCTTACATTTTCTTTTTTCTTTATCATTAAACAGATGGTTTATTGGGATGTTTATATTTGTATAGACTCTCATAATGCTGTTTTGTTTCCTTATTTCATGTCGGTAAAACTTATAAAAGGGATTATCCCACTAAGTTTGTCGATTAAATGTTATTAAGAATCATTGTTACATTTATTTTAGCAAAATTTAAGGGGGTAGATCTGGGGTAGGAGGAGATAACTCTGTTTTTTTCACTTTTTTATTACTTACACAAACAAATAGAATCATTACAACAGGTATTATCAAAATTTCAAAATGTCTGAAAGTTTTTCCACACAGCAAATAAATATTAATTTTGTCATAAAAACAAATACCTTACATCCAGTTATTTATAATGAGTGCATTTTACCACACACTTTTTGCAACGCTGTCCAAAGATAATAAAAATATGTAAAAGTCGGATTTCATCCAAGGGAGGTAATTTATAGCAGAGATTCTGCAATTTTATTGATTTTTACCCGCTTAATTCTAAAGACGGTAGAATTTTCTAAAATTTTTATATATCTTACATAATATACTAGTTTTCTTTCTATTCTCAGTTTTTGGTGAAAATTAAACGACAGAATTTTTTAAAAGAAGCGTTTAATAGTGATCAAAATAGAGTAAAAACTTCAGCCTATATTATTCAGAACACCCATGTATTTCAGTTCAAACTATTTATAAAATTTACTATCATTATTCATGCTTACTTTCACACATGTCTAAACTACAGAATTTTGCATTTGAAATTATTTTAAATCAAATAAAAATTTAATTAGAGCAAATTTTTACACCACAATCAAGTCCTGAAACGGACCAAATAAAATGAGGAAACACGGTATCTTTGATTACCACTAGACATAAAACGGGACGGTAAAAATTGTTGAAAATTGCTGAAAGTTGGCATGAACATGTTTAGTTTTAATACTGAAAATATTAAGAAAATTAAACGAGTGGAAAATTTTAGGCTTCCCCAGGTCTATCCCCTTAAAATAAGTTTAGAACCAGAAGGTTGCGCTAAAACCTGGTGATGAGAGGTTGGAAGTTAGAATCTCAGATGTTTTTTTTCTAATACATAATCGTCTTTACAACAGGGAAAGTCCTATTGACAGAACAGGAAAACTCAATACTATCCAGACAACTACCCCTAAAAGTAATTTGTTAACCGTTTTATTCGTTTGTTTATATGTTAATGTCAGTGTTTTTTGTGGCCATACAGTAATGATTTCACATTTCATTTCACACTTGGAGTACTAGTACAAGCGCTTAAAGAAAATACTTCAATTTGTTCAAGTGCTATGACATCAAACGTTTAGGTAATATTAACGACAATAGATAGTATAAACATAAGTTTAATATTTCATACAGTTTTTGCTGGAGTACTGTGTGCACACGCTGTCGCTGGTAACCTCTTTGTATCCAGTGGTCTTATCAAGTCCAGCTCCTGTGATCAAATATTACAATATTAATGTACAAAATATGTTAACGTTGCACTAAATTTTAATGCTTACTGAATATGACAACATAAAAAGAAGTCAAAGACCATTGATCGAGCAAGTAAACATCAGTCAAAATTGCAACGGTCTGGGCAATTGATAGACCAAAGCAACGAATCTTTTGATATAATGGACCTATTCAGAAATTATACATCAGTCCCCGTAAATAAAAGTTTTTGACGCTGAAATTGAACATTTAGGAAAAAGTCATGCTTCAATGAGACTTCACTTGACAATTTTTACATTAAAATAATATAAAGAATACTGATACAATGAGGATTAAAAATAAGAACGAAATACTGTCAGGATATTATGGGTCTTGTTAAATAACAAAATACTGAAAGTGAAGATATATGAAATGACTGTTGCTGTAAACAGGGATCTTCTTCGAATATTGACACAATTAGGCTAAAAATTCCATTTGCAAAAGTGCCCAACAATATTTTTGACAACCTTATTCAGCTACAAAAGTTGTTGTTTTAATCTAAAGCTTTATTTGAATAGAAAATAATTGGTAAGTAAAAGTTATCATTTTGAAACACCTTACTTATGTGTTTCTAAAGTTACAAAAATATTTATTTTGACGTACTTATGACAATTAACAATGTAAAAAAAATATATATATTTATTTATTTCTCTTCCCTTTTTTGTATGTTACCTGCTAGTAATCACATTTCCAAGAAGTTTTGACAATCCCAGGTGGGGGGCATCCCATGTAAATGATATTTCGGCCTAAAATCAATCAGATAAGATTGCACCTGCACAAAATGCACTCGTAAATTGGCAAATTCATAATGCGAAAGTAAACAAAAACTAAAAAATAATAAGAAATTGTTACGAACGTATACACAGGAACATAAAAAAAAAAATAAAAAAAAATATAAGAAAGAAAAAGAAACACGAAAAACAACAAAACAAAACAAAACAAACAAAAACACACAAAAATAGTAAGAGCGAAAAAAATCGTTTTGCAGATAACGCTAAGAAGTACAATTAAAGCAATACTAATAGATATGAACATAAACAACATTAAATAATTCAGGATAACATTAAATGTACCTTCAATCAAATTGTGTAGATTACAATAGTTTGTACTGTAGTCTAAGTAGGCATACCATGTCTCTGATGTAGAGTAACCCTACAACAAATTATATGAGTAATTAGTTTGGTTTCATCTTCAGCTAAAAGATAATTTTTTGTATTATTTCTAAAACTGAATGTCTCAAGTAGGCTCGCTTGGCAAGTTTTTGTATATCTGTCAGATTTCCAGTCTTCTCTGGTTTTATCCATACAAGAGCATTGTAATTGTTTTTGGCATGACCCCCCCCCCCCCCCCCCCCCCCCCCCCACCCATCCCACCCACATTTTGTTGGATAATTTCATCGTATATCTCCAGGAAGCTTTCTAACAAAATCTCTTGAAATCCCTTTGGTTAAACTTATGAACAATTCAGTAGAGTTAAGTTTCCCACCAAATTTTAACCACCTTTATTTAATAAAAACGAAATAACAAAGTAAACCATCATTTTTTTACTTATTTTTCTTTTTTTTCAGTTTTTTGACAAAAATAGGAATCTTATTTGTTGTCAAATTGACCACCGAATATCCTTAGTAAGGCCCATTCAATGTAAATTGGTGTAATTTTTATATGAACATACCTTGACATTACAGACACTTCCACTGGTGGTCAGCGTAAAGGTCAAGTCATCGATGTAATGCTTTACTGGAGTCTCATGCTTTGCCTTGATTACATTGCCATTTTCACTAACAAACTAAAAATACAAAAATACATAGCTGTTGAGTTTCAAATTTCAACTTGAGTTCTGGTTTAAAAACGGGGCAATAATATCGCAAATGATTTCAGAAATATACTAAAAAAAGTCTACATGAACCAGATATATCCCATACCTAATGTAACAAGTAATTGTTTTCATCTTTGACACATGTAAACTTGCAACACTAATACAATACCTTTTCAATGAATTTTTGAGGCAAAGAAAGGCGATTTATTCTAAATCGACGCCAATGCCCTGGTTAATTTACTTTTATCCTCTTTTATCCGACCAGTATGTTATTAGCTCCATTCGAAATCTATCAAAAAATGATTTAGACATCTGCATGCTCTATGAAATCAGACCTGCGACCGACGTCTTTTCAAAGTTGTGTAGTCTGTTATTTGACATATGTATCGTGTAGCTGATTATCATCGTGACCCCAGTTCCTACCAAACTGTTTAAGTTATACTTTGAGAACCAAATATGGAATAGGGATACAAAATGTCGATTAATCGAGCGCATTACATAAAACCTTTGAGTTATCAAGGACAAACCATTGAGTGATCTATCAAGGGCAAGATATAAAGTCCTTATCAGCAGAAAATCAAACAACTGCAAACAGAGATTAAGCACACTTTTACCTACATAATTTGGTCACCTAAGAATAGACTTTCACCATGCTCTTTACTGAAGTTTACACCAAGGTTACTTTGTTTTTGGGAAGATTCCCCAACATACAATGATTTGAAAAGTTTACATTTAAAAAAAAATCTCAAGAAATCTACAAACTGCACAAAGACTACAAATGCTTTCTATTTCCAGTTTTTCCTGACTATTGCAAACTACATTGGCATACCAAGAGTATTGAAATATTAAAATTTTCCTGTGCAGTTCATGTTAAAAGGACCTCTGTTCAAAATATTTTCTAGAATTGATTCTTGGGCGAATTTTCGTAATACAAAATATACAAAAACACCCAAGTAAAACAGTCACTTTCACTATGATGTACATGTTTTTCAAGGGATAATCTCTAACCAGGAGCATTAGAATCAAATATTATGGAAACCCGTAATCCAAAAATAGTCGGAATTAGTATTCAGTACCAATTATATCGAAATAGGAGGCCAAATCCACTATCAAGGACATCCACCGGACTGAAGCCTCAATATGTTTAAAGGTAAAAACACTAAATTCTATAGAAAGCAAGATAAATCTTTTAGGGTAGACAAATTTGACTACTGCGGTGGTGAATACATATAACATAAACAGAGAATAAAAATTCTTGCAATGCAAATAGAAATAATTTTAAGATTAGTATTTCCTTCATATAATGTAAATATTATAAGTACATGTTATTTAGTATAATAAATTTTTGCACTCAATTCCTAATTTTCGTTTAAATCCACACAATTAGAAAACTGTTGATAATAGATTTAAATCTGACATACTGTAAGAATTGCAAGATATATATTCAATCTTGAAGTGTGCTAAAATATCATATTGATTCTTATCTTGAACTTAAAACTTTACAACAATGCAACACCGTGGCGCCAGGTGCGCTTAACTTAATATGAAGCTGAATAATACTATATTTGTAAACCACACTTACTGAGTACAAACATTTCTCACCACCATTAGCACAGTTGTCTGCGGTACTCCATGTAGATATCTGGTTCTTAATCTTCATTTTAACATCGTCACAAGTTGTTCCGAAAGTCCTGGTAATCAAAAGCCATTATTTAGGATGTATTGAAGCAATTCATTTAAAAGTATAGAAGGGGCAAATTGCTGATATAATACTACATTGTTTCTAAAGATACAAAAATATTCATCTGTTAGGCACTTAAGAGTATTAACACAATATTGAATGTAGTGCCGTGAATTGTTTTTTGTATATTCTTGGGAGTAGTAATGCAATATTTTTGCGCATTATTGACCCAATTGTATGTGTGAAAGGATTCTGCAGTTTTAATGCACTCTGTATCCAGTTGATCTGGTCTCTGTAGTCTTATCGAAGAAACAAAGCTCCGAGCACATGGGAAAATTTTGTATATGGCGAAAAATGACAAACATACCATTGAATCTTGCAGGAGGCGTGTATTGGATAAGACAATGCATATCCTGCACATACAGCGAAAACAGCTACAACAAGAGATAATTGACCAGCCATCTTGTATGGTTCTGAAGAAATGTGATTTGAACTTGAGACAAGTGAATATAATACCTCACACCTCGATAAGGTGACAAGTGATAAGACATGGGCCGTTGTATAATTTAGAACATTGATACAATGTCTACGGACAATTTTTGTATGTTCATATTCTGCCATCATGTAGCCTAACTACACTTTAATCCAATAGCTACTCATGGGTCATCTTTATTAAAGGATGATATATAGCTAAAGAACGATGTGGAGCCCGGCAATATTATTTTTTTGTTTTGTATTACTTTCTCTCTTTATATCAAGTTTGTTTGCACTGATTGTTTTAATATCTGGACAATGATCACGTGTTATTCCGGTATCTGACCATCTCATGATCAATCTCAAACGCTATGCCTGACACATTCCTAAAGGAAAACATACTATTCAAAATTGTTAGGCACCTTCCTAAAACAAATTCGAGCACCATTTTGATATGAGTCAATTGTCCGAATATAAATTGTCTTAAAAGTTCATGCGACAAAAGATTTATCTAACATAATGTGTGGTACTAGAATTTTGTTTCAATGGCGTACGTTTGTTCCATACTGTAACTACAGTTTGAT
This sequence comes from Modiolus philippinarum, assembly GCA_002080025.1. Taxonomy (NCBI): domain Eukaryota; kingdom Metazoa; phylum Mollusca; class Bivalvia; order Mytilida; family Modiolidae; genus Modiolus; species Modiolus philippinarum. Next base: position 25,067 of record MJUU01017494.1, on the reverse strand, counting down.
CACAAAATTCGATTTGACTAGAAAAACGTCAAGAGAAATCGTTTACTATTTGCTTAATACATGCAGGATAATTAGAATTCGCTCCATTAAAAATGAAGTATTAAAAACTTATTAAAAATCCAGAAAAGCTGGGACGTAACTTACATTCTTTACGTTATAGTGGATATTGACAAGATACTCTGCTTGCATCCGTTAAATTAGCTTTGAGATCTAGTGACCTGAAAAATATACATACATACTGGCCTCTCACTGATACTGCCGATGTCTTGTGAAATATATGATAATTCTTGACCAAATCCTGCGGGAAGTTTTGAGTTTGATTTTTCTTCCGTAGTGCGACAGTGTTTTAACAGCAGACTAGGCTCCTTTAGCTAGCTGGCAGATTAGCAGCGAGCATCCCTTGTCCCATCTTTCAAAATTAAGTATTGTCATATTCTCTTCCTTCGAGATTGTGGTCATGGAATTATTAGTCTACCTGTATTGGGTTTTATTCGTATATTTACTAAACAATAGGGAGGGTTTTATTCGTATATTTACTAAACAATAGGGAAACTGGACAGATAAACGGGAGGTTTGGGTACCCATAAACCGATTAAACCTACCGCTGGCTTTTGCTCGTGCCGGTACCAAGTCCGGCTATCCCGAGTTCATATCGTTGTTTACGTTTGTCTCTTGTCTTATTTGTGTTTTTCTGTGTAGTTCCCTAGCATATTGTGGTATGTAATTATAATTTTCAGCCATTGTAGGTGTTTTCTGTTGTCTCTTTTATTTCATTCTTGCATCTCAAATTAAAACAAAAACACCCCTAAACACAAGAACTCCCTAGGGAATTTTGTTGTTATGAGAATGTGTATTCTATAACCAAATCCAGAGACAAGGCAAGTCCGATAAGTTACATAAGACGACTTAGAATGCACACTACTCAATTCCAAAATAAAAAGGGTTCTTATAACTACGTAATAGAATAATAAGATTGTCGTTTTTTAGATACAAATGGCTAGAACGTTTGCGGGGGTCTTTAGTTTTCTGAATTGGCCAAATTGGTTTAATATTTACAAAACAAATGTGACTTGATGTTTTTTTCAGAATGGTTTAATAGACTACGATAGCAAAAATAATATAAAACTATTATATTGATAACACCAGAGGACTCATTGTCCTATTGTATAATTTTGCACTTATAATTAAATTTCATGCATATTCAATATTTAGTTTCGTCAATTTGATAGGTGAAAATCGATCAAAGAACTGTGGCTGCAACTTTGTCTGTAACTAACCAAAAATAGAAGTAATAATCTTTGTTGTTGAAAAACATTGCTCGACGTCTAGGAATGATTTCGACTCAAACCGGCGCTAGGGGCGTCTTGAACTTGAGGTTTGAAGAAAAACTCATTGTTGCAAGCTTCAGGACAACTTCAAGATGAAGAACAACGTTTTTCCATTGCTTGGCTTTACCATTCTTTTGTACAGACAAGGTCTGATGTGCATTTACACCATAAGCAATGAAGGGATATGGAGCAAAAGCAAATGAGAAAAAATCTCTACAAATACGTGGGAAAATAAGCAATGGATTAATGCCTTTATTGTTGTTTTCATCTCGCCACGAGGCCTTCAACAATGAGTTCTGCTCATATCTCAAAGAAGTTCAAGATGGTACCAAGAACCGGTTTGAGCAGAATTCATTGTTGGATGTCGAGCAACGCTACATTCATGTTTTTTGATTCATGGATGCGGGATCGTCAACAGACGTAAAATCAACTGGCAAAGTGTTCTTATAATTGCTGCCGTCCGTTGCCCGACAAAAAAACCAATGGAAGACAAACACAACATTTAAACAACCACAGGGCACATCGAGTCAATAGTAAGAACACTTGGCACAATAAAATTATGAATGTGGGCACAATACACATAAAATTAAAATGCCAAAATTTGAAATTTTGATAGTGCATCAATATTATTTCTGTTTATTAAAACAAGAACATTATGCTATAAGTTATCATGCATTGAACCAACTAATATGATTATTTAGATAGTGTGGAAAATCGTTGAACGGCAAGCGACCTGCATTGAACCAACTAATATGATTATTTAGATAGTGTCGAAAATCGTTGAACGGCAAGCGAC
>MJUU01017494.1:0-13498 GCA_002080025.1 Modiolus philippinarum | reverse complement strand
CCCCAATAAAAATCAAATGGTTGCTCCCTTATGTCTAATGATTATGTTAACACAAGGCGTTTCCAGTTTATATGCTGACAGACAGCCGACAACTCCATCTTTGGAGTAATATATTTTATTAGGTTTTAAAACGGGAATCGGCATATAAAGTAACTAGTCATTGTTCTGTAAGACGTCTATGACGTCGCACCGTGAGGAAGATCAGCAGAGTGACATTCAATAACTACGTTGGTGACGAAAAGTTAGAATAATTTTGAAATAAAAAAAAAGTAATAAAGTTACAAAAATATAATTTATATCTAAATAATATTAAATTCAAATTCAAAGTCTTTATTGTTTGTGACTAACAAATAAACAACATGTACAACAAATATTAAACATCGTTTACTTTTGTATCTACATATGAAAAGAATAGACCATTTGCCAATTCAAACGGAATTCCCGAATTTGACCTCGCGTTTTACAAACTTGGACAAAGGGAAGCAACTCTAGACCGGACAAACACGGTTAGTTTCCAACGTAAACTAACCAAAATGTAAAAATTATTTTCTCTTGACCTGTAAGGATTCCAAACCTCGACTTTGGTGAACTTTATCAAAATAATATGACCTTTTATGTGCCTGTTTGATTTGCTTTATATCCCAATAGATTTCATATACCAGAATGCTGATTTATAAGGGTTTCTTCGGTAAATGTGACAACCTGTCCGGTGTCACGTGACGTTGATTGAGTCAAAATTTTAAAGAAAGGTACCAAAGTCGGTAATTGGCAAATCAACTATTGCCAATATTCCTACGTTATTGGCTGACCGTCAATCAAACATACAAATTATTCTTCATGGAGTCCTATAATTGATATAATTTGTAAAATTGCGACACCTTTATCACCTAAACCAGCGTTGGGTCGTGGGACAACGGATCTGTGCTTCGATTCCCGGTCGAGGTGAAAAATTTCATGGACCCAATTTTCGGCTCTTACACCATTTGCAAGGATGGTCTCAAGGAACGACCCATAGCACGTTAAACACTCTTCATAAAGTTCGGCAAGGTGCAAATCACTAAAAAATGTAAATTGCCTAAGGTTGGTGATTCTCTACGTGTACTCCAGCTCCCTCCACAACTAAAACTGACGGTCACGAATACCTGAAATACTGCTGAAAACCCATACAAACCAAAATAAAACCAAACAAAATAAAAAAAACACATAAAAAAATGTACACCACAATAGTTTTGACTTCGTACCTGACAACTGGTATGGTTTCGGTTGTGCCGTATGCAGTGGCATATGACATTTGCGCCGATCTTTTTAGTGTGAACAAATGACAAAAATACCTGTGTTTGACACAAAATTAACAAGTAAAATTCTGCGCAGTTGAAAGAAATAATCGGCGGAAATGAAAGAAAAAATCGGCGAAAATGAAAGAAAAAATCGGCGCAAATAAAATGCAAATTGGCGCAAATGCAATAAAAAAACGGTATGCAGATATAAAAAGTTAAGTAATAATTTATGTAATGGTGCAATAATAATATTAAAGACCATTATCGGGACACGTGTGGAACATTTTATTTTCGGAAGGGGCCTGGGAATTTTTATGTGGATCTTACTATTCTTTATGACATTTTTTTTTCTTTTATTAGACATTTATTAGGACTTAGGAAAGGAAACCCTAGCTGATATAATTATATCCTCCTTATATTTGTTTATTTCATTGTGTTTTTGTTCAATACGTGTATATGTTTGTATCGCCATAACCAAAATGGGTTCTACGTCTGCAATTTTGAATACAATATAACATATATTATTACACCCCAAAAACGAAGTTAATGTACACTGGTATCGCCTTATCTGTACGTTGGTCGTGTGCTGTACGTTGGTCCGTGTGTCCTTGGACATTTTTATGGAGTAATATTGTACATGGGATACGGCTTTAGTTTTATAAGTTGGAATGACTTGTGTGTAATCCTTTTTGCATTTTTGAGCAACATAAATATGTTTAAATCAACTCCCGTTACAAATACTACTAGAAAATCCCGAGATAATAACTTTAAAATCCCGAGAAAATATACTGCTCCATCCCCATAGTGCTCAAAAATACAATAAAAATTCTGGAATCCTGATAAAGGTGTGGTAAATCGCAAATTCCTGTGGAATAAAATAGTTGATGTAACCGCTCTTTCATCTTGAATATTCCCATGAAGATTACAAAAAGAATATCCAGGACAACACAGGAAAATATTTGAAACAAAAAATGTAAAAAAAAAATAATTTAACACTTTATTTTTTTTATCCACAAATAAGGAAGTGTTCATAAAGTACACTGCCGTACAAAACATTATTGATTTTTAGATTATTGCTTCGGTGCTTTAACTTTCGACGTATATTACTGTGACGTCATCTTCATTGAAAGAAAAAAATCAAGCGACGTGTGGCCGAAAAAGCCAATTTTTGTCGTTATATTCCATTATATCTTTCTTATGAGTTCGGTGACATATTGTTTTATTGCCTTATTCTAATCAATACAAACAACTTTACATGCTCTGAAAATATGAGGAAAAAATCAACAGCAGAATTTTCACAATTTAATAGAAAAGATAACAAAAATGTCAGATATTTCGCGCGGGAAAGTAATTAAGCGTTAAAATAATCATCGCTCTTACATTCAAAAGTTTGTTCTTTAATTGAATTGAAATCTATAGACTTCCCAGGGTATAATACAGAAATCCGTTTGCAATTTCAACTATTATTACCGAAATGGTAAGGGTTTCATTTCTCCATCTTCCGATTTTAGCTACTTTTCATGGTGCTATAGCAACAATACGAATTCGGTGACCTATATTTTTTATTTTTGAAAATTGTCCCAAATACATTGAAGAATGATTATGCTGGGTTTCATGAAAAAATCAACTGTAGAAATGATTAGTTGGTTTGGTCTTTAAATAACACATTCTATGTCTATGTCCAAAATGAATATCCTGAATTTTTTAAATCTTGTTTATTTTGATAAAATGTAATCTGGCCCTATCATGTTTATGCCCGTTTTTCAAGTTGCATATCTACTGAACCAGGATACTAAATATTATCAAGCTCATTTAGGCCAGTTACAGTGATAGCGATTTAAAAGGCTAAAACTTCTTTCAGGGCTCCCGCGAAAGGTTGTATTTAGGTCAACTTTGCACGAAATGCATTCTCATTACTATGTATTTGAATACTTGACATTTACCCCATTTCCTTTCTTTTTCATATTTGATGACGTTAAGGCATAAATTGATGTTTGTTTCTCCTGATTGGCTCTGGGTTAGTTAGAAGATGGGTATGTGAATTTGTTATGTTTTGAATAGTTATAAAAAAAATACTGATTTTAAAATTGATAAAAAATTGATAATAGAAATAATCATGATAATATAAAAGAAAATAGAAAAATTTCTTTTCCTCTAAAAATGGGTCAATAAAATATTTTGGGCATGTTAGTTTCAAGTTTCTAGGTAAGTGTAGAAAACAAACATAACTTTACCTAATGCTTTGCAAAGGAACAACCTTTGTAAACAATATACAAACCATGAAAGAATATGGGGTATATGCATATGACACAACTCTATACAGATACATAATACAACCAAGCAATGAAACAATGCTTTTTCCATTGTTAATAGTTGTTTTTCATCTTGAAGTGGCCATGGTACTCAGTTTCAACAATGAGCTTTGTAAGTTCAAGACGGTCCCTAGCACGGTTTTCAGAATTCATGATAGCACGGTTTACAGAATTCATGACTAGATTTTGAACAACCTAAATCCGTGTATTTATTTACATAAGGATGGGTGATAGTAAATAAACATAAATTTAACTGGCAAAATTTCTCACAATTGCTGTGATCCATTGTCTGTTTTAAGTTGAATTCAGAGGCTCTGTTATCTATCGTTTTTTTCTTGCATCTCACATAAAACTTTAAGTTAAAAAAGTTCTCATATACATGTATATACATGTATATGTAGGAAATAAAACCTCCAAACGATAAAATGCACTTGCCTTATATAAACATTTTTCTCCTCCATTTTTACAATTGTCTTTACTTGCCCATTCTTTTATTTGATTTGATAGTTTAAATTGGACGTTATCACAGCCCATACCAAATTTCCTACAAAGAGATGGAAACGGCAATATACATGTATTCCATAGAATACGTTGAAAATAAACTTAGAAACAACACAAATAATAAACTAACGCATGAATAATTAATAGATAATTCTAGACGTACGGGGGGATTTTTTGAAGAGGTGAACTATTGGGGAATCAGTAGTGGTTCGAGTACAAAATCGGATTATCTTTTTTAAAATGTAACTGTGAATGACATGATCACGAAATTATTACACCCCGCTTTAAACAGCGGGTGGTATTAAGTGATCATGGTGTCAGTACATCCGTTCGTCCGTCCTCCGTCCGTTCCTTATTCCGTCCGCAATAGGGGTACACACTTTGTGAATCCGCCATAGGGGTACACACTTTGTGAAGACAACTCCTTCTAGACCATTGGATGAAATTCAATGAAACTTTCAAAGAATGATCAGTGGATATTGCCATTGTGCACCAGCTATCAAAAAATTTGATATTACTTTTTTGTTGTTGATTTTTTACTTCTGGAGTCAAATGGTCACCATCAGTGGCGGATTTAGGGGGGGGGTGGACCTGGTCCCCCTTAGGTCGAAAAATATTGAAAATTCCTAGGTTTTCAAAAAAAAAATGTGTTCCGGGGCCCCCTCTTTTGAACCCCCCCCCCAGTTAGCAGAAAGTCTGGATCCGCCACTGACCATGGTCACAGTTTTTTTTAATTTATTCTGTCGCCTGTTGTATCTAAACTGATTGTTCCAAATTCATGGTAGCTGCGGTCCTGAATTAATGCAACGTCACAATATATGTTACGTTTTGCGGGATCTGTTTTTATTTTCCACTCAAAATCGCAGGAACGCAGATATCGTGAAAGGCTTTATTATTTTTAACTTTTTTTGTTCAAAGAACCAATGAAGAATGTTCCATGTGCGCAAAGTTTTTTTCTACATATGTCGGAGTTATACATGTAATAAATAAACTGCGTTGTCCCTGTAGTGGCCCTCAAATGACTTTCACTACTAGAGTTACTTCCCTTCATTGATTAGATCGTACTTTCAAGGCAATTATGTATATATTAATTCAGTTCTCGATATTACATGATTAAGTAACTTAGTTTACTTACCAGTCAATTTTGCAAGAAGCGTGTATTGGGTTGGTCGCAGCATACCCGATTACAACAGCAGCAACGACCAAAAAGCCTAAACCGACGAGAGCCATTATAACTTTACAACACCAGGGTATTTTACGACAACAGGAACAACACGATTTATATGAGTGTTGTCTACCAAGTCTCTTATAAGGCTCACTTCCCATAGATTTACCACAAGTGTCTCTTTCCGAAATTACCAGGTTTATGTAACGAGAAAAACAATGTGTCACATGATATTTACCGTGGTGTATAAAAATAGATTTTTCCTTTGTGGAAGGTTCACTGGGGTGACGCTTTAACTTGATCGAAATCTTAAAAATAAAACAAAAAACAAGCGAAAAATAAATAAATAAAATAAAATGAAATAAAATTATAATAATAATGATAATAATAATAAAAAATAATAAAAAGCATAAATCACACACACACATATATACATAGTTTTCCAAATAAATAGTTTTTGCAAATTTCACATCTTAGTTTTAATTCATGACTTTTTATCCAAATAAATTATCAAAAATATGGTCTGTTAACGAAAAAAAAAGTTGAAATTAAATATTTCAACTCTCAGACCCTCATATGTCTTAATTTTGTTTTGCTGTGGAGATCACACGTGGGAGATCATTAGTGAATTATGGTTTATGATTAAATTTTTCATTCATTTTAGGTGTTTATGTTTTTTCCTCGAACTCCTTTATGTCGATTGATTTGGGAAATACATACTGTTTTTACCACTGTGTGATGGAATAAAATATTTGCATCATGGCAGTGCAACCCGTTAAAATCAGATACAAGGAATTTTTACTCAAGACAAATCCTTGCCAAATCACCGGCGGATCCTTCGAAAATGTGGTTTTTAATAACCAATTTCACAATATCCTAAATAAAAGTCAACAAAGCTTTGCTTGTTATTAAAGACTACGAATGGTAAGTCTTTGATTCAAAGCTATCGAGCCTTACAGTTTAAGGCTAGCGATCCGTTAACACTGGGACTAATATGTACTTGAAAGTGTGGCTAAAATTATCGAAAGGTTTCTTTCATTTTTGTTTTGAAAAAAAAATGCTAAATCTATAATCTCAGCTTTATGTGATAGGCTGGTCGCATATTAAACAACATGTACATTTTATGCAGCTTCAAGATTTATCAGTCAACGCTCAGACGTATACAGTGTAACATGAGGACAATATAACAATATGAAGGAATGAAAATGCTTGGCAGTATTGCCAAGAAAGAACAGAGTATAATGAAAATACAATAATTCAATATACATTAACATTCACAAACAAGACATAAAAATATGATCATGACATGATAAACAAAGAATATGCTTACGACAGTCTTAAAATTTTTAAATTTAAATGTTCGAAACAAAAATCAAGTCTGTGACAATGGGGAAATAATAAATGATCCATTGAAAGTTTCAAATGTTTTTAACGATTTCTTTATAAATGTTGCCAAAAATATTGGTAATGATTCTATTAAAATTGATGAAACTGTGGCATAAATGAACATAAGTCTTATACTGAAAAGTTGTTTTTATAATACTGTTGATGAAAGTTTTGTTGGTAAACAAAGAAATAAAATGAATAGTAAATAAATAAATAAATACCGAAGTCACTGTGAATTTACTTTCTGCATATGCGCATTTCGACAACTTATGTCTCTTCAGTGCAGATAAAATCTAAATATTTGGAAGACCATAAAAAATGTTTAAAACTGACAGAGAACTAATAACCACTATGATCTAAATGTAAAGCCAAAATCAGTTAAGGACAGAGCTTTGCATTAGGGAAATACTCCTTAGTTTTCAACAAAATTTACAAAAATTTAGATATTGTAAGTTTCCAAAAATAATCGGCTTTCGGGTCAGCACCGAAGTACTGACTTCTGGGCTAGTGAATACCCTCGGGGACTTACAGTCCACCAGCAGTGGCATCGACCCAGTGGTAGTAAAAAAGCAACAGGTTTTGATCGGCGTTTTACATTTCCGCAAATTGGCATTAAGTTTCCGGAAAAAAAAATATTACGTTTCCGAAAAAAGTGTTTACCTTTCCGGAAAAATATATATTACTTTTCCAGAAAAAAATTACTTTTCCGCCAAAGAAATATCTTACCAATTTAAAAATATTTTGTAATATTATATCTGAAATTTTGAATCATTTTACAATTTAAAAAAAGATAATAAATAATGGAGACCTCTGTATGATCAAATAAATCTGAACGTTTAGGGACCGACCATTTAACCTGAAGAGTTATGGTTTTTTTTCTGGACAGAAACAAATTATTTATTTTTTGCACGCGTATCAACAAAACATTTTTTTTCAATATTAACATTATTTTTTTGGGCAGAAAGCCTCATTCAGAAATTTTTTTTTCATCATTTTGGCAGCCAAAATATTTTTTTCACATAAAATCAGATCCAAAATATTTTTTTAGAAAAAAACCATAGCCCCCCCCCCTTTCAAGTTAAATGGTCGGTCCCTTATAAAGATTCTTTTTTTAAATCTGCAACTTTGTCGACTTGATGTTCATCATGTTAACATTAATGTATCAGGTACAATATTTAAGAGTAACACGTACTTTTATAGCCCGCAAATGTTTATTGTTTTAATACTTTTTCCAGAACCTTAAAAGTTTCGCATCTCTGGCCTTTATTTTTACTTTGTGTTGGGTTAAATTTTAAAGTCAACATATTCATAATTTTTACTAGATTCATCAATGAATTCATAATTAAGAAAAGTACTGTAGCAATCTCTCTCTTCAATATAACCTTTCTTTGCCTTAACCTTTCTTTGTCTGAATTGTGGTAACTGTCTATTCCTACCACCATTAAATTTTTCATTTTAAAGTTTTTGGTGTTGTATCTTTTCTCGATTCTTGTTTGCACATCTTCTTGTTCACTATTGTGACTTCTATTTTTTTTTATTATTGAAATTACTCATTGTGTNTGCGGAAACGTAATATTCAACATTTGAAAAATTTGCAGAAAAGTAATGCGCCCGTTTTGATGGTATATCACCTAAAAATTAAAAATTATCTACACCTATACTTGTTGAGCCAGTTACTAGTTTGATAAATAAAATCTGGTCTATTTCCTGAAAAATTGAAAATTGCTCAAGTGAGACCTCTTCATAAGAAAAATAATATTTTAGATAAAAGTAATGATCAACCAGTCAGTCATCTTCGCTAGCCAAGGGTTACAATACGCTCCTCTCCTCTTCCCCCTTGGCAGATCAAGCAGGATTTCTGTAGTCTCAATTCCACGCTATTTAACACAGGGGCCGGTAACATACGATATTGATAGACCGGGTCATACGATATTGATAGACCGGGTCCCATAGATATGTATACATATCTATGGGACCCGGTCTATCAATATCGTATGTTACCGGCCCCTGTGCTATTTAATGGTTGCAGTTAACCTTCGCTGCAGCCAATCAATTAGCTTACATTCAGATTTTAAATATATATTGTAACAATAAACTATGGTGTTTAGTGATTTTTGTATTTTGCAAAATTTCCACGATTTTATAATCTTTCTTTACTTTTGAAGGGTTATTTCCTTGTAGTTAAATATATTGCGAATTGTTGTATTATTAGATGCAATAAATAATCTTTAATTATTACAATAAATCATACTGAAACTCGTACTTCAAAGGGAGATAATTTGAAACTGATGTTTTACAAATTGTGGCTCAATCTGCTAAGGGTGAAGAGGAGAGGAGCAGATCGTAACCCTTGGCTAGCGAAGATGCCAGTCAGTGTCTTGCCAATTCGAAACTTTTTTAAAAGAGCTTTATTTGTATAATTGTCAGAATTTTTTGAAAATCATTTTAATCCTTTATTATCAGCATTTCGTAGGGTTATTAGTGTCTAAAGGCATTATTAAAAATAATAGAGGATTGGAAAAGGGCACTTGATGAAAAAAGTATATAGCCTCTATTCTAATGGATTTATCTAAGGCATTTGACTGCCTGCCCCATGATTTAATATAATTAAAACTTGAAGCATATGGGTTAACAAAAGAATCAGTAAGTCTGCTTGCTAGCTATTTATCGTAATGATAACATGGTCTTAAAGTTAATAACACATGAAGTTCTTTTAAAACTTTACATAAAGAGATACCGCAGGGGTCTATTTTGGGGTCTGTGCTTTTTAAAAGAAAGTGTAATATACAATTATGCGAACGATAATACATTATCTTATGCGGACAGTAATTAAGATAAAGTTGTTAATAAAATTTATATTTTTTTCTTTTCATTTAAAACCATAGAGAAGGATAGTCATAAAATGTTGGATTGGTTTTTTAATAATCAAATGCAGGCTAATCCGGATACATTTCAGGCTCTGGCTATTCTGAAAAAACTTATCCTGGATATGGAATGTTGTCTCCTTGACATTTACACCACTTCCTTTCTTTTTCATATTTTTGATAAGAATATTGTTTTTGAATTAAATGGTAAGAAATTAAGAAATAGATTATTGCAAGCGGGCTCTATCCGAATTAGATCGTGGGCAGACCTTATATTTGCAATATTTTATACCGAGCGATAGCGAGGTATAAAATGAAGACAAATATAAGGTCTGACCATGTTCTAATTCGCATAGAGTCCAATTGCAATGATCTATTTCGATTCTAATATATTAAATTAGAGTTTTGGACATTCGAAGCGGCTATTACAGAGCAATATTGGGTTTTGCACTTGTATGTCGGAAAACTGCATGCAAACACATATAAATGAACATAGAGAAATCTATATTCGTTGTTTTATTATACAAGTGGCTCATAAGCTTATGAAATAATACAAATAATCTGTTATAAAATATATAAAATACGGATATTTTAAAATCGAAGCGGGTATAAATGAGCTGGTTGTGTTTCTGATTTATATGACTGCTTAGTTATGTTATTTTTGAAGCCAAAAAAAAAAGGAAAAGGAATAAAACTTATATTTATAATTTTATTAACGTTAAGAATTAAATTTTTTTTATCTAAATCGTAGAGCAGATAATATTTCATAACAACAACACATTCGTTGCTAGGTTACGGTTATGTCAATTTCAGTTCCGGTCTTAAATTTAGTAACTGTTGTAAATTTCTATTATTGTCATTATTTGATGTGTCTTTTATGCGTGAACTTTATTTACACAAAATAAAATCTGCTTGTTATTCATGGCAAAAGTTTTTCGAGATAAATTATCTTTTATCCCTTTGTTAATTGCAAAAACTGCACTATTATATATATATTTTTTTCTTTTCATTTTAACTAGTATCATACATGAGGGCAATTAGTTAAATATACACAAATTTACTTAAATCCTGGGTGGACAGGTTTACTTGCGCTGCGGCGTTTGGTTTCATGTATGTTGATATATGTTTGTTTGTGTGCAAGAGTTGTGTGAGAGTTACTTATTTTGTTTTGTTTATATTTTATATTTGTATTGAATGTTGTCATCCATTATTGTGTTATCTTAAACTTAATTATGATAAGTGTCCAACAATACCGTATTAGTATTGGAATATGGAATTTGAGACAGAGTAAGAAAAATGATGTTTTATTTGTATTATATAATATTAATTTAAGTATGTTACAATACATGTACTTATTTTGTACTTGTATCACAGTAATTGAAATGTGTCAATCACTGTACAAACTTGCACTTGTTATATTTTTATTGCAACTTATTTCTGGAAATGTTCATCCAAATCCAGGTCCCCTCCACAACAATCTCTCAATATGTCATATAAATTCAAGAAGCCTACTAGCATTGGATAAAGATACAATGAGTACTACCGCTAAAATGGATGACATTGAATCAATATTATGTATAACTGAAAAATTTGATATTGTTTGTATGTCAGAAACTTGGTTAAATAGTAAAATCCCTGACGATGAAATAAATATAGATAATTACAATTTATACAGACGTGATCGTGAAAATGATAAGGGATATGGGGGTGTCTGCATTTTTGTTTCAGATTCAATTAAATCCAATAGAATGGAAATGTATGAAGTTGCTGGTATTGAGTTAATATGGGTTAAAATTCAAGTTGAAAATTTCAATTTCTTAATTGGCACCTGCTATAGACCTCCAAATCAGCCGGCTATCAATAGAAATGAATTTTTGACAAAATTACAGGATTCTATTGATATTGTCAAGTTAAATGCACCTGATGGAATATTAATTCTTGGTGATTTTAATGATACATGTATAAATTGGTATGATAATCACCAAAACAGTGAACTTAGAAAACAATTGTTTGATTTGACAGTCTCCAGAAATTTTGATCAATAAATTAATTAGCCTACAAGGTATACGGAAAATACAGCAACCTTGCTGGGCTTAATTTTTTGTGATGTTCCCCATATGATAAGTGATTCTTGTGTTACTTCCCCTTTATCTAATTTAGATCACTGTACCATATTTTGTAAATTATAAATTCAAACTTATAAGCAACATGCTTATTCTCGTGAAGTTTGGGATTACAAAACTGCTGATTTTAATGATTTGAACAATGCCTTACTATCCGCTCCTTTTGACAATGCTTTCCTTATATATGATGATATAGATGATATTGTTGATTATACATACAAACTGATAATTTCAGTCCTACATGAATATATCCCAAATAAGGTAGTAGCTATTAGACCAAAGGATAAACCGTGGATGTCAAATGAGGTACGGCGGGCATTTAGATTCCGGGACAGAGCATTGCATAGGTTTAAAAATTCCCCAAGTGATGAAAACAAATTAAGATTCATAATAGCTAGAAGAGAAGCAAATCGAATGAAGCGCAATGCTATTAGTAGGTATACTGAAAACGCTATTAATAAACTTTCGGATGAAAAATTAACTGCTAAAAAATTCTGGACACTAAGTTAATCCATTTTGGGTTCGAAATCACAGCACTGTATACCACCCCTTAGTGAAAACTCCAATACAATTTCAGATGAAATACAAAAAGCTGAAATATTCAACACACTATTTTCTTCACATATGAGATTAGATAACACAAATTAACATCCCCTTCCCCCATTTAATTTGATTTGCAACAATACATTAGGCCTTTTGCAAACAGATGAGAATGAAGTTTTTACGTCACTATCGAAGATCAATTTAGACAATTCTTCAGGTTCTGATGGGTTAAATAATATTGTTCTGAAAAAATGTGCCGAGTCCTTATGTAAACCTGTGGAAAACTTCTAATATTTGCCCTGTATATAAAAATGGAGGTAAACAAATCAAGACTAATTATCGACCAATAGCATTACTACCAACAATATCAAAATGTTTAGAGAAAATTATTTTTAAAAGACTGTATGATTATCTGGTTGAAAATGAACTTCTTATTGAAAACAATAGTGGTTTCAAGAAAAATGATTCAACTATAAATTCACTCCTCAGTATGATCCATAACATTTATAAATCTATAGATAATGGTAGAAATGTATGTGCTGTATTTATGGATGTATCAAAAGCATTTGACAAAGTTTGGCATGATGGTCTAATTTTTAAATTAAAACAATTAGGAATTTGTGGAAGTTTACTTCATTTACTTGAAAATTACTTGTTCAGTAGATCACAGAAAGTTGTTATTAGTGGAAAATCCCCAAAAGCTCAACATACGATTGCTGGTGTACCCCAGGGCTCCATTTTTAGTTGATATTAATGACATAAATCAGAATATTGAAAGTGATATGAAACTCTTCGCTGATGACACAACATTATTAAAAGATTTTGAAAATTTAGAATCTTTTAATGTGCTAAATAAAGATCTTGTTAATTTAAGTAAATGGGCCTCTCAGTGGAGAGTTACATTTAATCCAAATAAAACTGAGTATATGATATTTTGTAATATAAACAAAGAAATCCAGCATCCAGATCTTATTTTAAATAATGTGATTTTAAAACAGGTTAAAGAACACAAACATCTTGGATTAATTTTGTCTGAAAATTTATCCTGGAGTAATCATATTACTACAATATGTAAGAAATCAAATAAAAGATTAGATATAATGTCCAGGATGAAAAGATTTTTTACCAAGAATTTGTTTGGAAAAATTATATAAAAGTATGATTTTGCCAATTCTTGACTACTGTGATATTTTTAGTATAATAACTGTCTAAAAAGTGAATGTGATCTTCTTGAAAAGGTACGAAGAAGAGCTGCAATTCTTATTACTGGTGCTTTTAGAATAACGAAACACAAGGATTTATTAAATGAACTTGGTCAAAATTATTT
>MJUU01017493.1:49253-61179 GCA_002080025.1 Modiolus philippinarum | reverse complement strand
TAATAATAGTATATAAATATCATATAATAACTTTACAATACTCTGATAATCCTTTCATTTATAAACCACTGATAGTCAAGTACATCACTTGCCCTTGACCTTGGCATCTAGAACAAAACTTAGACAGAGAATCTTATGGGGGATTTCCCGGATGATTAACGTATTTTATTTGCAATTCATACCAATATTCCTCTAGTAACACCTATAAAAGTCCTTCTAAACTCCTGTCTTTTGTCTTCTCGTCAAACAATCAAGCTACTGTAGAATTCTATTGTATACGGACGTACATACGAAGGACGTATGGACAGATGTACGAATCAGGGTAAACCTTAATGCCCCAGACTGCCTAGCGGCGGGGGCATAAAAAATCTAAATGGCCCAGGGTGCACAAGCCGAATAGCAACTTCAAATATTATGTGACCAAGTTAATGTGAAGACCAAAATATCTCTAAAATTGTCTGATTATTATCTTTCCTACCCAATATCCAAAATTCTAAGAATTCAAGGAAGTCTATTTTCTAGTTTCGTGTCTTGACATTTCAATACATAAATATACTTTCTCCAAAACTACAGCGTTTCTCCCCTCCTAGTACCCAACAATATATCCAAGTTTCATTTCAATTGGATGTAAACTTTTTGAGCTATCATCCAGCAACCAAATTTTTCTACAATTTTCAGTCTATTTTCAGTCAGTGTGACCTTGATCTACTTTCTCCAAAATCAAAAGGGTTCCTCTCCTCCTAATATTCAACAACATATCCAAGATACATTTCAATTGGATGTAAACCTTTTAAGTTATCATCCCTAAACCAAATTTTTCAGAAATTTTCAGTCTAATTTCTGTCACCGTGACCTTGACCTTTGACATACTTTCTCCAAAATCAATAAGGTTCCTTCCCTCCTGGTACCCAACAATATACCCAAGTTTCATTTCAACTGGATGTAAACTTTCATCCGGAAACCAAATTTTTCTGAAATTTTCAGTCTATTTTCGGTCAACGTGATCTTGACCTTTAACATACTTTCTCCAAAATATATAGGGTTCCTCCCCTCCTGGTACCCAACAATATATCCAAGTTTCATTTCAGTTGGATGTAAAATTTTTGATTTATCATCTGGATACCAATGTTTGACGCCCGTCCGCAACACCAAACGAATAGCCGAGTTCAACTTTGTTGCAACTCGGCTAAAAATGCACTGAATTAAGATCAAAATAAATGCAATCATTGAATAATAGTCTGAGGTGTTACAACTTTGGAAACCAAAAAAAAATTCTACAATAATTCATGTTTGATATTAAAAAAACTTGAATACCATCAGATGACCCTGAAATTTTGGCATTTTTTAATAAAATATCTTCAGAGGACGCAAAATTTCAGATTGGCAACCCTACAGAGAGTAACCTAAGATCAACATGCAAATTTACAAATTATAAATGAATAATAAATGTAAACTACTAATTACTAATACATCAAAAAACCTAGCAGCATTTTGTATAATTCATCAATCTACTTCTAGTGTCACAAAATCATTATCCGGATGTTTAAGTTTGGTAATATATCGGCTATTGATTTTTAAATGTTATTATTTGTAGGTCTTTTATCATTCTCACAATAGTTTTCATATTACATGCAATTGATATTTTTATTGATACCGTATATATCTCTGTAAAATATCAATTATAGTGTCCTAGCTTCCCTAATAATACTTTGAATGTGAAAGTCAATATCCACAATCTGTAACAGTATGTGAACCTTCTCTTTGTACAATAGCGATAATTGACATATACTGCAGAATATACTTCAATGCAAGTGTTGGCAGGATAGTCAAATAGGTGTGAAAAATACATAACACTTGTTTTCACACCAACTTATTACCTAGAATTATTACTTTGGGCTGATTTCGTGACCATTTTTTCACTTATATCTCATCCAAATCTTCAAGAAAACAAGAGCTGTCGCCGAATGGCAGCCAAATATACCCCCGCTCATTGAACCCTGAATCGATATGGTAAGTGCAAATTTAAGTTGGTGTGGACACATTACAAGTGTGGACACAATACAAGTATGGACATAATGATATAATCTTCAAGAAAGAACTTTTCACAAGAGTTCCAGTGAAAATACTCTGTTGAAATCAGACAAATATAAAATTCACCCTCTTTTAGCCTATTTGACATTTTACACAAAAATCATAAGCATTAGAGAAATTTCATTACAACACTTTGAAAACAACTTTTCAAGAGGATTACAATGAAAAAAGTGTGTCTCTCCAACAGTTTGATTTCACAATATTCTCTGAAAAAAAAAAGATCATTGTAGAAGGAATCAACAACAGAAAGTTACAGTCAAATTATCTCCCCTTCCTGGTTTACGACAATAACTATATTCCTTCATGCACATCTATATATAGTGTTCTTCTTTTGTGTAAAGTTTCATCAAAATCCTTCAATTGGTTTAAGAGGAGTTGCGCTTACGAGGTAACCCATATATAGGGAATCAACGAAAAGTCAAAGTCCGATAATCTCCCCTTCCTGGTTTCGGAGAATAATTATATTGCTTCATGCACATCTCCTTATAGTGTCCTTCCTTTGTGTAAAGTTTCATCAAAATCCTTCAAGTGGTTTAAGAGGAGTTGCGCTTACGAGTTAACCCAAACATAGGGAATCAATGAAAAGTAAAAGTCCGATTATCTCCCCTTCCTGGTTTCGGACAATAATTATATTGCTTCATGCACATCTCCTTATAGAATCCATCTTTTGTGTAAAGTTTCATCAAAATCCTTCAAGTGGTTTAAGAGGAGTTGCGCTTACAAGGTAACCCATACATAGGGAATCAACGAAAATCATAGTCGAATTATCTCCCTTTCAGGGTTTCGGACAATAATTATATTCCTTCATGCACATCTCCATATAATGTCCTTCCTTTGTGTAAAGTTTCATCAAAATCCTTCATGTGGTTTAAGAGGAGTTGCGCTTACGAGAAGTGTGGACAGACGGACAGACGGACGGACAGACAGACAGACAGACAGACAGACAGACAGACGGACAGACAGACAGACAGACAGGGTGATTCCTATATACCCCCCAAACTTTGTTTGCGGGGGGTATAATAAAATACGAGGAAAAGTCTGATTTTTAATATCTGTAGCGCTTTTCGAGTTGCTAGCAAAAAAGAGCAATCTACCCCTATATTTTATTTTCAATAACAGTGGCCATGTTAGTTGGTCTATGGACTTATTGAACACAATTTTGAAACTGCACACCTTGGTGATGATTCAGGTCAAAATGTATAAAATTACAAAAATTTAACCAATAAACTGTAGTAACTCCTACATTGGTATTTAGATTATCTTCAAAATTTCCAGGTGAGTAGATCCTGCTATGCTCAACATTTTTGCAATTAAAAGTTGACCTCTTAGTATCTGTTATAATTTTTCTAATAAAAATTACAAAACATTAAAATTTTGAAAATTTATGGAAAAAGGGCAATAACTCCAGGAAGGGTTTTACGATTTTCTTCAAAATTGCAGGGCAGTGAGATTTTGCTGTCCTGATCATTTTTGCCACACATCAGATTTTAATATATAACTATTTTTAAGTCATTAGCAATTTTCTCCCTTGTTCTATTTTTAACAGTGGCTTTGGACTAATGCAACAGAATTTTGAAACTGCATACCCTGGTGCTAATTCAGGCCAAGTTTGATTACTATTGGCCATACACTTTCAGAGAAGAAGATTTTCGAAATTGTTGGATGGACGACAGATGCAAAGTGATGGCATAGCCTTTTTTTCTATGTGAGCTTAAAAGGATTAGATATATAGATATACAAAACCAGAGGCTCCCTGGAGCCTATATTGCTCACCTGGCTTTCAGTTGCCACAATCAAGCTAACATTGTAATTTATTCAGTTGAACTTCAGTCTCTCAAACTTTGGTAGAGCAAACACCATTAACTTGGACTCATGTTTTACTATACTTCTTTGTTGGGCTTTTTTTTTTAACAAAAATTGTCTTGCTAAGGACCTCTTTCGACAACAGTTTTGAAGTTGAGACATCATTTGGTAAATGGCGGTCAACAACAATTTTTAACACCATATCTTTAAGTTACGACATTAATATCTATTTGGAAACCAAATTCATTGAAATCTGACAATAATGAATTTTCCCCCTTTTTGGCGGCCATTTTGAAAATGGCAGTCAACAAACTATTTTCAACACCGGTTTTGCAGTAGTGACATCAATATCCACTTGGAAACCAAATTTCATTGAATTAGCAGACAATGTTAAATTTTACCGCCTTTTTTTGCAGCCATTTTGAAAACAGCGGTCAAGGAACAATTTTTAACATCAGTTTTGAAGTTGCGACATCAATAACTTTTTGGAAACCAAATTTCATTGAAATCGGACAATGTTGAATTTTCCCGCCTTTTTTTGATGGCCATGTTGAAAATCGAGGTCAACCAATAATTTTCAACACCAGTTTTGAAGTCTCCACAGCATTGCAAACATTTTATCAATTTACACTTAACCTTCATCTTCTATAGTTTTGGAAATTAAAGATGAAAAATATAAAAATTTTGAAAATTCTGTAAAAAAAGGGCAATAACTCCTACAAGGGTTTTTGGATTATCTTCAAAATTTCAGGGTGGGTAGATCTTGACATGCTGAACATTTTTGCAAAGTTGACTTCTATCTCTTATAGTTTTTCTGATAAAAAATTAATAAAGTAAAATTTTGAAAATTTTACAGAAAAAGGGCAATAACTCCAAGACCAGTTTTCGGATTTTCTTCAAAATTGCGGGGTTGGTAGATCTTGCCATGCTGATCATTTTTACTCTGTCAGATTTTTGATATCTGTAATGGTTTTTGAGTTATTTGAAAAAAACAGCAATTTACCCCTATGTTCTATTTTTAGTAGCAGTGGCCATCTTGTTTGATCCACGGATTAATCAAACATAATTTTTTAACTGCATACCCTGGTGATGATTCAGGCCAAGTTTGGTTACAATTGGCCCAGCAGTTTCAGAGGAGAAGATTTTTGAAAATGTTGACAGACAGACGGACAATGGACGCCAGACAACGGACGCAAAGTGATAGCAAAAGCTCACATGGCCTTTTTGGCCAGGTGAGCTAAAAAAAAGCAATAGAAAAAAATTACTTAAGATTCAGATGTTTATTCAGAGTTTTAGCTTGCAATATTATTCAATATATTTCAACAAAATGAAGCATTCAAGTCTGTAATTGCCATGATTTAAAGGTGCCATTGTTAGTCACCTTTTTAAGATCGATAAAAATTACAATAGTGGTTACATAAAACATCTACATGATAGCATGATTTAGCCATTCATATATGAATTATTAGTTAACATAATGTTTAATAACTTGGAAAACAATATAAACAATGGGAAGTCATTTTTCATATATACACTGTACAGCAGCGATAAATTATTTTTCTGATTCAGTGAAAGTAAAAATATTTAACAACAAACTGAAAACATAGAAATTATTCAAAAAATAATACAGCCATAGTTAGCCAAAGAACTCTGCTTGCATTCTTTCTTCTGCCTTAACAAGCACATATTTGGACAGATTGGGTCTGACAGACTTTTTTCCTTATTGTTTTTAATTGTGAAATTATAGTGTTCATTATTTTTCAGGATTGATAAGCTGACCAAATGAACATGAAAATAGCCAATTGGAGACCAAATACCCCCATGGACAAAATTCTGGCCCGTAAACAGCAAAAATCCTCTTAACAGCTACAAAAACCTATTTTGTTTTTAAATTTATAATTAAACTTTTAAATCTACTTGTTGATCCAGCTATACAATATCGAACTGTGGAATTCCCTGGAATTCCACCTTCCGGAGCACCTGTTGTTACATCCAGTTTTTGTAGACATCACACTGATACCGCTTTAGTTTTGTGGCATTCCTACGTCTTTTTTGTTTGTTTTTTCTTTGTAAGTTTGCCTGAATTTGAGTATAATATGTATTGCCTTGTTTTTTGGATTTCTGATTTTAGAATTCCCCCTTTTTTAATTACTTTTTGCTACAATATTCGACTGCCAATGTAATTATGCCTCTTTTAAATACTGCAATTAACTTTCATTTCCACTCTTAAGCATTTATCTTCTTCAACACATAACACAGATTCCATTCTGCTATTCATTTGTTAGTCTACCAGCTCACAGTGGACTAAAAAAATAACAACACATAACACAGATTCCATTCTACTATTCATTTGTTAGTCTACCATCTCACAGTGGACATAAAAAAATAACCAATTAACTTTTTAACAAGAGCTTCTAATTTGCAACCATTTTTTAAGTTGACATCTTGGTACCTGATGTGAAGTCGCAGTAATTACATGGCTATTTTTGTCAATTAGGTTTAATTCCAGACAAGACTTACATTTATTACTTGACATTTAGACATGTAGGTGGCTCAGTTGACACAGTGGAATAACATACCATAGACCTCCATCATTTAGAAACCATTATTTTCCATTAACACCAAAAATAGCAGAACAATTTATACTGTGAATATCAGACAAAATCTTTATTTGAAAAGCCTTCTGCTTATATAACACAGCACATGTATCATACAGCATCTTCCAGCAGAGCAGTGGTTGCAGGTAGAACATCAGATACAAATCTAAATTCCTGTTGGTTAAAGAGGTATGGCCATTTTCCGATGAAATTATTTCCTTCAGCATATCAAATTTACGAATGCATCAAAACTTCTCCAAAATTGTTTTTGCAGGTCATCTATTATATACACTATGATAGCAAAAAAATTCAAATGCATTTTCATACTTTTAAATAAAAAGATTCAGTCACTGACTGTGATTGCGTCTTGAATTCAATTTTGACAGATTTTCACAGTTTTTGTAGGTTTTGTTAAAATTCTTTGCATAGCATCTCCAGAAACAAACTAAACTTACTGCAATTTGGATGGGCAAATGTTTACACACTAACAACAAAAATTTGTTTTGGTGCTTGGTGTCCTTTGAGTATAGTACCATCTTCCTAAAACACTCTAAAATAGCTCAAATTATCACAAAAGGCTGTTTACAGCCATGTTCAACTTCTTAAATGTCAGAAAACACACAATTATGCTTATAATTATTTAATTCTTAGGAAGGACAGTTACCAGCTTCTGAGACCATCTTACTAGACTTTCGACAATATTTGAGCATATTTTGAAGTAAAAGAATTCACACCTTAATGGCCATACTTCTTTTAAGTCTGACTGACATAATGACCAGTAGAACTTAAATACCAATCATCATTTATTACCATACAAGAAAAGAAATCTTTGACCAAGATGTGATTAATGGTTCTTCCAATAAGCCTGAAAAAAAACTATAAATGGTAAAACTCAATATTATATACTCGTTTAAATATCTGTAATCTGATTTGTTTAAATCTTGTCACATGACATTTGAGATTTCGCTTGGTCAACCGGTTAGTGTTAGGTCGCATAGGAAAGTCAACCGGTGAACAAAAAATTCGATATAATATAACAGTCACCACCCTAGATAGTGTGTGACCCAGCAGTTTCTCTCTCCTCGTAAGGTCACTCTCAAGCAAGCTCTCGGGTCACCTAAATATCTCGGGGAGAGAAACCGCTGGGTCACACACTATCTAAGGTGGTAATTGTATATTATTAACAGGCGATAGATCTAATTCAGTTTCGTCTCAATTCACCCACTTTTGGAAGGATTTGACTTAAAAAAAATTTACAAGTTGCATCTCAAATAAATTTGTACTGTTCCTTTTGGGTGTATTGGTAGGATTGTTTACAGAGAAGCAATAAAGCTTAAAATGAACCAACAGTAACAATAACTTATATCAGTATGCTTGCATTTGTTCATGCATGTTATCCTATAATCTCATTTTATTTCATCGTTAATAACTAAAGTTTAATTGTAAATTTTAATATGTATTTCTGCTCTGTTTCCCATGCAGTGGATACATAATTAAGCTTTATTCTTCTATATTAAATTTCCAATGTTTATCTTCATAGTGTGCCTTGCAGATGAGTTTTGTATCTAAATGATGCATCGCATAAAGGCATTAATTCAACAAAATAAATTTTCAGATGTCATTTATTTGATGCAAAAAAGCAATTATTTAACAGCTTCAAATTCATCAATTTTCTGCTATGAACATTCATGGAAATGCAACATTCAAAGAGATTTTAATTTTGTGATCAATAGGAATGGACACATAGTTTAACAAAATGGAAGGAATATGTAAAGAATAGTCCATGAAGAATTCTATACATTTTGTGAATTATTATACTCACTGGTGTAGAGGCCACAGACCCCAATTAATTTCGTAGTGCTTTCTAATCAAAAGTCGGGGCAAATTAAAAAAATCGCACCATTTTAAACGATATGAATCTTTGCATGGTTGAAGTACACAACAATCCCATTAAAATATTGAATTGCCGGGAAATCGTCCGCTGCTTTTTGCAGTACTAGCCTTAAATTTGATTTTTATGTGTGACGTTTCAATAAAGTGAAAGTTGCGGAAGGAATATTGACCCTTGAACTTGAGACACTTTGCGACTTTCTAGCTGTTCAAGAAATGTCAATTTTTAACGTTCAGAGGCATAATCCAGACACTCTGTAATGCGAAAATACTTATAAACATGAACATTTTGCATTGGAAAGTACACAATTAAAATTTTTAAAATATTGCATGTTTTGGTGATNACAAAATCAAAATAATTTTGCGTAGATGTAGGCAAACATATATCATGAAAGTCTGCAAATTTTTATGTTGTTTACTATGGTAGAAAGAAAGTTATGGCCCTTTGTATGACCACGCCCAACACTACTTTTTGACTTTCTCATGAGATCACATGCATAAACAATGAGACATCTGTTTACCCTTATAACTTTCTTATTTCTTGGAATATCTGAATGAAATAAAGAGCAAAATGTTTGTCAATATGTGTACATTTGAAAATTAGTCCTTTTCCGACAAGACAATAGTGTTCTGACCTCATTCGAGGCAGATTTTAAATACCATTAAATTTTTCAAAATTAAAAAAAAAAATTTAATTTTCGTTTTAAATTCAACACTTCTGGCAATTTCACCCGATAGTTATTGTAAAAATGCACCAATGTGCCAAGTTTTAGGTAGTAACTACCAAAGATAGGCTCAAAATGTCATTTTGTGTGTTTTACAACCCCCTTCTCTTAGGCCACAGACCCCAATTAATTTCGTAGTGCTTTCTAACCAAAAGTCGGGGCAAATTTAAAAAATCGCACCATTTTAAACGATATGAATCTTTGCATGGTTGAAGTACACAACAATCCCATTAAAATATTGAATTGCTGGGAAAATCNTCCGCTGGTTTTTGCAGTACTAGCCTTAAATTTGATTTTTATGTGTGACGCTTCAATAAAGTGAAAGTTGCGGAAGGAATATTGACCCTTGAACTTGAGACACTTTGCGACTTCCTGTTCAAGAAATGTCAATTTTTAACGTTCAGAGGCATAATCCAGACACTCTGCAATGCGAAAATACTTATAAACATGAACATTTTGCATTGGAAACTACACAATTAAAATTTCAAAAATATTGCATGTTTTGGTGATAGGGAATATATTTGTATACCACGAGATAAGGGACGTAATTGGGATCTGTAGCCATATGCTATGCAAACGTTTTTGAACTCCCAAACAGAATGTAATGTGGGTTGTTTAAAGACGGTCTTTTGTTAGATACTGTGAAAGTAGTATTTTTTGTGGGGTTCCAATTTTCGTGGATTTCACGGTTCACCAAATCCACGAAATTAAGTTCCCAACAAAATGCATTTTTTCCAAAGACTTTTAGTACATAGAATTCTAAACCACCAATTTAAGTGCCAACAAAGTAGTAATTTTTATGAAAACCACGAAAATTGATGTCCACTAATAAAAGTGCATCCACAGTAAACGTAATTATATAATCCTGCCTATCATACTTTCACCAGTGAAAATTAAGAAATTTTATTTTAGTGCAAGTGATATTTGATTAATTTGGGTCATGAAGGAAACATGGAACACTGAATGATGACCAACAAGTGATATATATGAATTTTGTCTTGTAGCCAATCACCTACGGACCAATCAAAAAAGAGCTTGCTACAAGGGCTCTTCAATGTGCAGGAAGCGTGGCATTTCTTCCAATGCGAATCATCAATATAAGCTATTGGAAACATGGGACATTTAAACAATGACCAACATCATGTATGGCAGTCTTAAATTTATACCTCCTTTGTATTACCAAACAACTGACAATGTAAGGGATCAAATTGTCCAATTAAAACCCCTTTTACCAGCCAAATAATAGCTTACTTGTAAGTAAACATTGCAAAGTAAGGAAAGAGAAAAAGAAAAGTTTAATGCCAATTAACCAACAAGTAAGATGGAAAAATAATTTGATTATCTACCACCACCACCCTTCCGAAACTTCCCCACCCCCCTTTACTACCACACACATACAAACAAAGTCAAGAAAACACTATCAAAATTTTTGGTAATGATCATAATTTAAATTTCATGAAGTTATTAACCATTAAATTGCATGAATATCAAATATCAAGCAATAATTTTCAATATCAAAAATTATTTGAATCAAAAAGGTAGTTAGGGTGTCTTGGTTTCTGACATTGAATGTTTTTTAAAATTTGTACAATGAAACTTTAAGCAATATGCTATAAAAATATGAAAAAATTTGAAGGTCATGGATATGGCAAAAAAGATACAGAGTTTTAAAGATTGGCTTTTTTGCACTATATTTATAATAGAATTATATGAGAAATAGCCCTTTACCACAGTGCAAAGGCATATTTTTCCGATAAGCAGACATACAATTGATTTGATCTCGCACTTCAATTTAAAAACGTTAAAAAGATATGTCACAGACCTTTTGAAAAAATTATATCATGAAACTTAACAAATTTGTAAGTTTTTCAAGAAAGGGGAGATAACTAAATTGAAGTAATTTGGAACCCCAAATTAGGAAAAATAGATTTTCTGGAAAATTATAATAAATGTGTTTTGATAAAATGCTTTTGAAAAATTAAATAAAGAATATGGATCGACTACCTTATTTTATTAAAAGACAGCAAATTTGACATATCCCATGGTATTTCATTAAAGAATTATCTACCTTTGATAAAACTTTTGGAATTTTTAGCAAATATGCAATATTCTTAAAATAAATTTGATACTTATTGTTCATTTATATTCAAATCATTGTGTTTAAGCAATAAAAAATCATTTCGACAACATTCTTATTGAAGTATTGATTTGCTTAGATGCACAAAATAGATGCTCAGTTAAAGACATCCCAACTACCTTAAAGAAAGCCTTAAACAAGTGAAGACCCTAATAGATGTCTTGCCCATCCCTGCTTGACCGCTAAATTTATGTGAAAAATCAAACTGACCTCATCACAAAAACTTAACATATTCACTAAACTGCAATCCTATCACTTATATATACTGAGAAACCCAAAATGTTCAACATTATGTAAAAATAAGATCAAAAGCCATATAACAGGCAGTAGACGCCAGTAGCCCATATAACAGGCAGTCATGTACTACACAAGACCAACCCATTTTCAACACATCAGAGACCTACCATTAATAGATAATGAAAAACTTAACATGCTCACTAGACCATGAAATTGAGGTTACAGACAGAAGTAATATTGCCAGACTGTCATGTACTACAAAAGATCAACCTACATAACAAATATCATTGACCTACCACTGATGTATACTGAAAAACTTAACATATTCACTAGACCATGAAATTGAGGTCACAGGCAGAAAATATAGCAAACTATTATGTACTACATGAGACGAACCCACATACCAAATATCATTAGCCTACAATAAACAGTTAGTGAGAAACTGA